>LR753308.1:3262535-3321041 GCA_902729485.2 Mus minutoides | reverse complement strand
CATACAAATCTTTCACTTCCTTCGTAAGAGTCACACCAAGATATTTTATACTGTTAGTGACTATTGTGAAGGGTGATGTTTCCCTGATCTCTTTCTCAGCCAGTTCATCCTTTGTATAGAGAAAGGCCATTGATTTGTTTGAGTTGATTCTATATCCAGCTACTGCACTAAAGCTGTTTATCATGTTTAGGTGTTCTCTGGTAGAGTTTTTGGGGTCACTTATATATACTATCATATCATCTGCAAATAGCGATAGTTTGAGCTCTTCCTTTCCAATTTTTATCCCCTTGACCTCCTTTTGTTGTTGAATCGCCCTGGCTAGGACTTCAATTACTATATTGAATAGGTAGGGAGAAAGTGGGCAGCCTTGTCTGGTCCCTGATTTTAGTGGGATTGCTTCCAACAATTCTTAAAAATAGTATGGAAAGAGCAATTCTCAAATTCATCTGGAAAAATACAAAACTCAGAATACCAAAAACAATTCTCAACAATAAAAGAAATTCTGGGGAAATTATCATCCCTGACCTGAAGCTATACTGCAGAGCAATAGTGATAAAAACTGCAGGGTATAGGTACAGAGACAGACACATTGACCAAGGGAATAGAATTGAAGACCAAAAATAAAACCATGCACTTACAGAAGCTTAAATTTCGACAAAGAACTAAAAAATACACATTGGAAAATAGAAAGCATCTTCAATAAATGGTGCTGGTCTCACTGGCAGACATTAGGTAGAAAAGTGAAAATAGATCAATTGTCATCATCATATTCAACTTTTGAAATTTTCACTTAACCGTTTTAATATTCTAATCAGTGCTGATGGCTATCTGGGCTTCCCCAAATGTCGAAGTACAATCAGGAAAATAAACAGGATGAACAAAAAGGGATAGCATCCCTGTATAGCCAAGATTATATTTGACAATTTTCAGTGAAATTTACGTTAGGAATAGTTGTAATACTCTTGCAGGCTTACAGTTTTTTTTTTTTTTAATTTTTTCTCTTTATTAGATATTTTCTTCATTTACATTTCAAATGTTATCCAGAGATTTCCCCTTACCCTCCCGCATCCCTGCCCTGCTCCCCTAACCACCCCCTCCCACGTAATGGCCCTGGCCTTCCCCTGTACTGGGGCATATAGAGTCTGTATGACCAAGGGGCCTCCCTTCCAATGATGGCCAACTAGGCCATCTTCTTCCATATATGCAGCTAGAGACATGAGTGCAGGGGGAACTAGTTAGTTCATGTTATTCTTCCACCTAGAGGGTTGAAGACCCCTTCAGCTCCTTGGGTACTTTCTCTAGCTCCTTCCTTGGGAGTCCTGTGTTCCAACTAATAGCTGACTGTGAGCAACCACTTTCGTGTTTGCCAGGCACTGGTATAGCCTCCCATGAGACAGCTATATCGGGTCCCTTTCAGCATTATCTTGCTGGCATATGCTATAGTGTTTATTTTGGTGGCTGATTATGGGAAGGATCCCTGGCAGCCACCGTCACTGGTTGGTCCATCTTTTGATTCAGCTTCACACATGATCTCTGTAACTCCTTCAGTGTGTGCTTTGTTCTTAATTCTAGGAAGGGGCAAAGAGACCACATTTTGAAGTTCATTCTTCTTGAGATTCATGTGTTTAGTAAGTTGTATCTTGGGTAGTCTAGGCTTCTTGGCTAGTATCCACATACCAGTGAGTACATGTTATATGAGTTCTTTTCTGATTGGGTTACCTCACTCAGGATGAAACCCTCCAGATCCATTCATTTGCCTAGGAATTTCATATATTCATTGTTTCTAATAGCTGAGTAGTACTCCATTGTGTAAATGTACCAAATTTTTTGTATCCATTCCTCTGTTGAGGGACATCTCGGTTCTTTCCAGCTTCTGGCTATTATGAATAAGGCTGCTATGAACATAGTGGAACATGTGTCCTTATAACCCGATGGAAACTCTTCTGGATATATGCCAAGTAGAGGTATTGCTGGATCTTCCGGTAGTACTATGTCCAATTTTCTGAGAAACCGCCATACAGATTTCCAGAGTAGTTGAACAAGCTTGCAGTCCCACCAACAGTGGAGGAGTGTTCCCCTTTCTCCACATCCATGCCAGCATCTGCTGTCACCTGATTTTTTGATCTTAGCCATTCTTACTGGTGTGAGGTGGAATCTCAGGGTTGTTTTGATTTGAATTTCCATGATGGTTAAGGATGTTGAACATTTTTTCAGGTGCTTCTCAGTCATTCGGTATTCCTGAGTTGAGAATTCTTTGTTTAACTCTGTGCCCCACATTTTAATGGGGATATTTGATTTTCTGGTGTCCACCTTCTTTAGTTCTTTATATATATTGGATATCAGTCCCCTATCAGATTTAGGATTGGTAAAGATCCTTTCCCAATCTGTTGGTGGCCCTTTTGTCTTGTTGACAGTATCTTTTGCCTTACAGAAGCTTTGCAACTTTATGAGGTCCCATTTGTCAATTCTCGCTCTTACAGCACAAGCCATTGNGATTGCTTCCAGCTTCTCTCCATTTAGTTTGATGTTGGCCACTGGTTTGCTGTAGATTGCTTTTATCATGTTTAGGTAAGGGCCTTGAATTCCTGATCTTTCCAAGACCTTTATCATGAATGGGTGTTGGATTTTGTCAAATGCTTTCTCAGCATCTAAGGAGATGATCATGTGGTTTTTATCTTTGAATTTGTTTATAAAGTGTATTACGTTGATGGATTTCCTTATATTAAACCATCCCTGCATCCCTGGGATGAAGCCTACTTGGTCATGATGGATGATCGTTTTGATGTGTTCTTGGATTTCGTTGGCGAGAATTTTGTTGAGTATTTTTGCGTCGATATTCATAAGGGAAATTGGTCTGAAGTTCTCTATCTTTGTTGTGTCTTTATGGGGTTTAGGTATCAGAGTAATTGTGGCTTCATAAAATGAATTGGGTAAGGTACCTTCAGATTCTATTTTGTTGAATAATTTGAGAAGAACTGGAACTAGGTCTTCTTTGAAGGTCTGATAGAACTCTGCACTAAACCCATCTGGTCCTGGGCTTTTTTTGTTTGGGAGACTATTAATGACTGCTTCTATTTCTTTAGGAGATATAGGGCTGTTTAGGTCATTAATCTGATCCTGGATTAACTTTGGAACTTGGTATCTGTCTAGAAAGTTATCCATTTCATCCAGATTTTCCAATTTTTTAGAATATAACCTTTTGTAGAAGGATCTGATGGTGTTTTGAATTTCCTCAGGATCTGTTGTTATGTCTCCCTTTTCCTTTCTGATTTTGTTAATTTTGATGCTATCCCTGTGCCCTCTAGTTAGTCTGGCCAAGGGTTTGTCTATCTTGTTGACTTTTTCAAAGAACCAGCTCCTGGGTTGATTGATTCTTTGGATAGTTCTTTTTGTTTCCACATGGTTGATTTCACCCCTGAGTTTGATTATTTCCTGCTGTCTACTTCTCTTAGGTGAATTTGCTTCCATTTGTTCTAGAGTTTGCAGATGTGCTGTCAAGCTACTAGTGTATGCTCTCTCCATTTTTTTTTTTATAGGAACTCAGAGCTATGAGTTTACCTCTCAGGAATGCTTTCATTGTGTCCCATAAGTTTGGGTATGTTGTGGCTTCATTTTCATTAAGAAGACAGCCACAAGAACAGAAACCCAACTCTAAAAACAAAAATGACAGGAAACAACAATTACTGTTCCTTAATACCTCTTAATATCAATGGACTCAATTCCCTGATAAAAAGACATAGACTATCAGACTGGCTGCACAAACTGGACCCAACGCTTTGCTGCTTACAAGAAACACACCTCAGGAAAAAAGACAGACACTACCTCAGTGTAAAAGGTTGGAAAACAATTTTTCAAGCAAACGGTCTGGGGAAAAAAGCTGGGATAGCCATTCTCATATCGAACAAAACAGACTTTCAACCCAAAATTATCAAAAAAGACAAAGAGGGGCACTTCATACTCATCAAAGGCAAAATCTTCCAAGAGGAACTCTCAATCCTGAATATCTATGCTCCAAATGCAAGGGCAGCCGCTTTCATTAAAGAAACTTTAGTAAAGCTCAAAACACACATTGCATCTCACAGAATAATAGTGGGAGACTTCAACACCCCACTCTCACCAATGGACAGATTCTGGAAACAGAAACTAAACAGAGACTCAGTCAAACTAACAGAGGCTATGAAACAAATGGACTTAACAGATATCTACAGAATATTTCATCCTAAAACAAAAGGATATACCTTTTTCTCAGCACCTCATGGCACCTTCTCCAAAATTGACCACATAATTGGCCACAAAACAGATCTCAACAGATTCAAATGTATTGAAATTATCCCATGCACCCTATCAGATCACCATGGACTAAGGCTGTTCTTCAATAACAACATAAGTAGCAGAACACCATCATTCACTTGGAAACTGAACAACATTCTACTCAATGATACCTTGGTCAAGGAAGAAATAAAGAAAGAAATTAAAGACTTTCTAGAGTTTAATGAAAATGAAGCCAGTTTTATTTTTTTATACCTCACTCAGTAGTGATTTCCCATGTTTTAACATGAACCAGGAATATTAGATACACATTTAAATCAACTTTGTTCCCAGAAGGACTCCAAGCAAAACCAGACTTGTGACAATTTAGCAAAACTTGTTCATATTTTCTCAGTTTATTTTCTCAATTAGAGCATTATAATAAAGCATTACATTTCTATGAAATCAATATAACTATGTGAGATGAAGATAAATGAATGCAGTTTACTAAATTCAAGACACTTCAAGTTGTCATTTAATTAGGCAGAAATTAACATTTAAATCTGGTACAATTGCATCTTTATAGACAATTGTTTATTTTCAAGAAACCTTTCTTCTACAGCAATCTTCACTAGATATTCTGACTGTGAGAGGGATTAACAAGTTGTATTCTCCTAAGTACCTTTGATGTTTTAAAGCTAGAGTTTTCTTAAGACAACTAACACACTTGATTGAGCAACAGCTAGTTCTGTTTTTCAAACTGGTATTTCTTTTATTATGATTAGAATAAACCAAAAGAAAAATGTCAAGCCTAAAATTTATGCCATTTTGAGAACTGAGTAAAACTGCATCGACATGAAGGAAATACTATCTTTTCTATAAAAATTACAATAAATTTAGTTCTACTGTACAGTTTTTACAGCATGCTACACTTTTGGGACTACAGTGAAAATTCATGGGTTTAAAGAAGGTTGAAATGTAAACTACTGTGAGGACATTTGTTCAGTTGGCAGAAACTTAATAGTAATGAGATTGGATTATGGACCAATGAACCATGTGGCATGTGCTAACTTTAGCCAATCATCTCATCATTGAATAAATAGATGAATCAGCAAAAATATTTATGTATCTGAATACATGTAGTCAACTCTCAATATGTGAATTTTAAGCATTACTAAGTGTTCATATCTTGCAGCCTAGGTTCATACCAAAGCTACTATCATACTATTGGGAGATGATGAAATATTAGCGAATGGGACAGAGTGTGGGAAAGTTACTTGAAACATGGTTTTGAAAGGAATACTGAGATTCCAGTCCCTTAATTCTTTATTTCTATAGTTATCTGCTAAAATTAGATAACCAGTTTTCTTCATGGTGCTGAAGTATGAAACCAAAACTCCCTTGGTAAGTATCTTAGAAAGAATAAGCCTAAATAGGTGCTTTGGTCATTCAGGTTGACTTTACTCAAATCCTTGTCAGGTTGATGAAATGCCAGTAAGTAACATAATAGTCTTCTGAAGAAGTATACCTGAGTTTCTTTTTTACTGGATAACTTCCAAGCTGAAATTATACCTCTAACTGTGGATAAGATCCACAACAATAGAAAAGAACAATGCTGGCTGATGAGATAGCTCAGCATGTAAGAGCACCCGACTGCTCTTCCGAAGGTGATGAGTTCAAATCCCAGCAACCACATGGTGGCTTACAACCACCAGTAATGAGATCTTACGCCCTCCTCTGGTGTGTCTGAAGTCAGATATAGTGTACTTATGAATAATAATAATAAATGAATCCTTGGACCGGAGAGAACAGGGACGGAGCAAGTGGGACCAACTGGAGCAAGGGCCGGCTGGAGCAAGCAGGGCTGGCCGAAGGGAGTGGGGCTGGCCGGAGCTAGTGGGGCTGACCTGAGCGGAGCAAACTCTGTCGACCTGAGTGAGCTCTGTTGACTGGAGCAAGCAGGCTGACAAAAAAAAAAAAGAAAGAAAATAAAGAAAAGAAAAGGAAAGGAAAGGAAAGGAAAAGAAAAGAAAAGAAAAGAAAAGAAAAGAAAAGAAAAGAAAAGAAAAGAGCAAAATAGCACACAACATATATTTATTCAGTGGAATGCATCAGAAGAGTTTGCTTGGGTGTTTTGCAAAAAAATTAACCTCTAAAAGACAACCAAAACTTCACATCAATCAAAGTACATTCCATTTTTAGACTTTCTGCAGTAAGGAGAACATCTTGACACAATGTTAGAAATATATCAAAATGAGTTAATTGAGAAGGATCTTTTAGAGGTCTCAGGTAGATGATTTTAAGGCAGGTCTGCAATCTGGAGAAAAGGCTACAAATGAGCAGGGTTTATATATTGGCACAGTATGTCAAAGGCTTAATAGGAGTATTAATGAGATAACAGTTGATTCTTCTTATGAAAGTTTTTCAGCAAGTATTTCTTAATTTCAGAGTTAATTTTGCTTGATATGAATACAATTGAAAATAGGAAAAGAAAGAATTCCTGCCCCATGTATCAATATGGGAAAAGAAATAGTATTAGTTATGTCAATTAAAAATTTTGTGAAGGTGTTTTCTTTTTTCCATTGTATATTTTTGGCTTCTTTTTCAAAGATCAATTGTCCATAAGTGTGTGGTTTTATTTTTGGATCTTCAATTATACTCCATTGATCAATGTGTCTGTCTCTGTAACAATAACATGCAGTATTTATCACTATTGCTAGGGAGTATAGCTTGACGTCAAGGATGGTGATTCCCCCAGAATTTCTTTTATTGTTAAGAGTTTTCTTCCCTATTGTGGGTTTTGTTTTTCCAGATGAATTTCAGAGTTGCTCTTTCCATGTCTTTGAAGAATTTTGTTGGGGTTTTGATGCAGACTATATTGAATTTGTGGATTGCTTTTGGTAGGATGGCCAGTTTTACCATGTGAATTCTACAAATCCATAAGCATGGGAGACCTCTCCATTTTCTGAGATCTTCTTCATTTTTTTTTTTTCTTGAGAGACTTGAAGTTATTGTTGTATAGGTTTTTTTACTTGTTTGGTAGAGTTACCCCAAGATATTGTATACTATTTGTGGCTATTGTGAAAGGAATTGTTTCCCTAATTTCTTTCTCAGCCTGTTTATGCTTTGTATAAAGGAAGGCTACTGATTTATTTGAGTTAATTTTATACCCAGCCACTTTGCTGAAGTTGTTTATCAGCTGGAGAAGATCTTTGGTAGAAATTTTGGGGTTGCTTATGTATACTATCATATCATCTACAAATATTGATACCTTTACTTCTTTTTTGCCAAATTTTATCCCCTTGATCTTCTTTTGTTGTGTTATTTCCCTAGCTAGAACTCTGATTAGTATATTGAATAGATTTGGGAGAGTGGGAATCTTAGTCTTATCCCAAATTGTAGTGGTATTGCTTTAAGTATCTCTCCATTTAATTTAATTTTGGCTGTTGATTTGCTGCATATTGCTTTTATTATTCTTATGTGTGGACCTTGAATTGCTGATCTCTCTCCAATACTCTTAAAATTAAGTGGTGTTGTATTTGTCAAATGCTTTTTCAGCATTTCATGAGGTTGTCATGTAATTTCTTTCTTTGAGTTTGTTTATATACTGGATAAATGATCCTGGTCTGGCAGTCTGTATGTAGAAAGATGAAAATAGATACATATTTGTCACCTTGCACCAAGCTCAAATTCAAGTTTATCAAGGACCTCAACATAAAGCCAGATATACAAAATCAAATAGAATAGAAAGTTAGAAAGCCTCAAACTCATGGGCACAGGAGGAAATTTCCTAAACAGAACTCCAGTGGCTCAGGCTCTAAGGGGAAGAATTGATAAATGGGACCCCATGAAACTGGAAAGCTTCTGTCAGGCAATGGCCATAGGCAATAGGACAAATCAGTAATCCACAGATTGGGAAATTTTTTACTAACCACATATCCCATAGAGTGCGAATATTTAAAATATATAAAGAACTGAAGAAGCTAACTATCAAAAAAAATCAAACAAATAAACAATCCAATCAAAAAAATGAGAAACAATGCTAAACAGAGAACTCTCAACAGAAGAATGTCCAGTGGCTGAGAAGCACTTATAGAAATGGTGAAAGTTTTTAGTGGTCAGGGAAATGCACATCAAAACGACCCTGATATTCCATCTTATAGGAATTAGAATGGCTAAGATTAAAAACTCAGGTGACAGCATATATTGGCAAGGATGTGGAGAAAGAGTAACACTACTCCATTGCTGGTGCGATTGCATACTGGTACAACCACTCTGTAAATCAATCTGAAGATTCTTGAGAAATTTGGAAGTAGATCTACCTGTCGATCCAGTTGTACCACTCTTAGGCATATACCCAAAGATGCCCTACTGTGCCACAGAGGCATGTTTTCCACTATGTTCATAGTGGCCTTGTTTGTGAGAGCCAGAAGCTAGAAACAACTGAGATCTTCCACTATGGAATAATGGATACAGAAAATGTAGTTTATTTACACAATGGAATACTACAAAGCTATTAAGAATAAGGACATCCTGAGTTTTGCAGCCAAATTGATGGAATGAGAAAATATCATCCTGAATGAGGTAACTCAGACCCAAAAGAACATGCATGGTATGTACTCACTAATAAGTTGATATTAGTCAAAAATTTACAGAATACCCAGGATAAAATCGACAGATATCAAAAAGTTAAAAGCCTAAGTGAGGACTCCTCCATCACACTTTGGAGGGAGAAGAAAGCAATCACAAGAAGGGGAAGTGAGGGTAGTACCTGGGTGTTAAAAGGGACCAGTTGGGGAAAAAGGAAACATGATTAGGTATTGGGTCAGGGGAACAGGACTGAAACCTTGAGGGCCAGCATAAAGAATGGAAACGTTTAAGCAACCTCAGGAGGTAGGAGGTGGGAGACCATCCAGAATGTACCAGAAGCCTGGGAAGTGAGAGACTCTCAGGACTCAATGGGAGGGACTGTGGGTCTGGGTACCAGAGCTTTTCCACAGAAATCTCTGTCCAGGCCTGGTGTGGGGGTTCCAGCAAAGGGAAGTGAGTGAAGGCAAGGAGACAAACTGTCTACCTTCCAGGTAGCTAGGTAACTCCCAGCTGCTCTGAACTGAGTCGGGTGGGGCTGGTCCAATGAGAAGCCTACTATCCAGTGAGGAGTGTGGTGGGACATCAGGTGGGTGTCTTCTGGAGAGAAGATCTCTTCCCAAGTGTTACATATAGCTCTTGGAGCAAAAGACTCAGAGGAAGGAGTCGTTCTTCTGCTCTTTCTTTCTTTCTTTCTTTCTTTCTTTCTTTCTTTCTTTCTTTCTTTCTTTCTTTCTTTCTTTCTTATTAGGTACTTTCTTCATTTACATTTCAAATGCTATTCCCAAAGCCCCCTATACCCTCCCCATGCCCTGCTCCCCACTCCTGATTTCTGGCCCTGGCATTCCCCTGTACTGGGTCATATGATCTTCACAAGTCCAAGGGCCTCTTCTCCCATTGATGACCAACTAGGTTATCCTCTGCTACATATGCAACTAGAGACACAGTTCTGGGTGGTACTGTTTAGTTCATATTGTTGATCCCCCTATAGGATTGCAGACCCCTTTATCTCCTTTGGTACTTTCTCTAGCTCCTTCACTGGGGGCCCTGTGTTCCATCCAATAGATGGATGTGAGCATCTTGCATACCTTTAATTCCCTAGATGGATTTATATACAGTTCTGGGGTGATTCAGTGTTCGACAGCAGGTACCTCTTATTGGCTTGGACTGAGAGTTTGTGGGAAACCTTATTTGCATGTGGGAAGGTTTGGTGCTGTTCCTACGTGACTGATAGCCACCCAAGCACCTTTCCTGTGGTGGCCGTGGGGGTGGTAACTTCAACAGGAGCCAGGAGTCCAGGAGACATGATCAAAGGCCTTCCTTCCCACATAGGTGGAAATTACCACCTACCTGTTCCCACCGGGGTTCAAGACCTAAGAGCAACTGGAGACTAGGCTCTTTGCGCATAGCCCATTGCCACACAAGGGACCTTAGATGAAATGCCATACAGTGGGGAGAGGGGACTTGTAGAGCCCACTTCCAGCAGAAAGACAGGGCATCAAGTGGGAGATAGAATTGCCATCCCACAGTCAAAAACTCTGACCCATAATTGTTCCTGTCTGAATGAATTGAAGGGACAAAAAAGAAGAGCCTGAGGAAAAGGACGTCTAGCAAAAGGCTCCAAGTGGTATTTACCTTAAGAGGAGGCTTTAGGGAAAAGCTGGAAGAAGCTGAGGAGAAGGGTGACCCTGTAAGAGAACCAGCAGTCTCAACTAACCTGGACTCCAGAGATCTCTCATACACTGTACCACTAACCCAGGCAACATACATCAGCTGATATAAGGCCCTCAACAGATATACAGCAGAGGACTGCCATGTCTAGACTCAAGTCAGAGAATATGCATATAATCCTCAAGAAACTGGAGGCCCTAGGGAGTGGGGAGGTCTGGTCATTTGGGGGTGGGGGTGAGGGTGGGGTGGAGACAGCCTGGTGGAGATGAGGGATGGAGTTATAGGATGTGGAACAGTCAGAGTGTGGACTAGGAGGGGGATAAAATCTGGATTGTAAAAAAAGATCAAATAATTAAAAAAAAAGAAATTGCACAGTTCCACTTGGTTTGGATTATTAAAATTAGAGTAAAATAATTGCATTGTTTAAAATTGTTTTGAACACTGTTATAAAATAATTGCCACTGCTATTTTCTTTCCTATTTAAAGATTTAAGTGAAAAACCTCTTATTTTATGTATTACAAGTGAACAAAACTTCTGTCTAGGCTGTCATCAAAAAGCAAATATATTTTAAGCAATGGGAAAATGACAGAAAAAAAATCAGATTTCTTTCTGCTTGTTTACTGCTTCTTCCTATTCTATTTCACCACAGTGAGTCATTAAAAATTACTTCTTTGCTGCTACTAATATTATCTGAAATCACCTAACTGACTTAGATTTAATAAAGAAGAGAAAACAACTTACCATCTTAATTTTTATAGGAAAAAAATGAGCAAATAAGAGTATTGCCATCATTTTTTTATGATGTCTGTAGTGCTAGATTACATATGCTTTTAATGTCAACTAATACACAAATAATGACATTTATCCTGGGAGTCATCTCATATATATATATATATATATATATATATATATATATATATATATATATGAGAGATATGTAAATACATAGGGCCATCCTATTTCAGTTATACTTTTTAAATTTTGACTTATTTGTTCTGCTGGTATGGATAGGCTAAAAAAACTTTGCTTGTTGTATTACAAATGAAAGGAAAGGTCTCATGAACATGTACCATGGTATGTAATTCCAGAGGAAATGGCAGGAAGCCTTATACAACTGCTTATGAGCCCCATGACTCAAGGTATTGCTTTCAGAACAGGAAAAGGAAATTTTATGGAATGTTCAGAACAATCCACAGTGGCTGAATGATTCATTTCCTGTTTGTTCCAAGTAAAACTATGACCCTTTATTTACTTCAACAGAATTAAGACATTCTGTGCTTATGAAAGGCACGAGAAATATAACTAAACAGTTTTTACATATTAAGTTTCTAAAATATTTTTACAACTTAATCTATATCTAATAATTCCTTAGTCTTCTCCTTTACTCAGAATGTAGAACAAAAGCACATTTTTTGTAATTATTTATAGCAATTATTTATATGCTTTGGAACATTATAAAGAACGCATTTACATGTATTTATTATATGGCATTGAAGTTATTTTTGCTGTATATTTTTTAAAGATTAAATTTATATCCTTTCTTGTTTATTGATTATCTAGGCTCAGAGATAAATTTATAAGTTGTCACTAATGAATATTGAGGAAATAAAATTTAAATTATTTTTAAATTGTTTACATACATACAACAAATAAGAAAAATATTAATTGTAAAATTGTTTGCAGCAAGTCAGAATACTCTTTATGCACCCTTTGCATATTTCATGCTACATGAATTATTGTTTTTATTTTGATGTTATTTTATTTTCCTACTGCAAGGTGAAATAGTTAGTTATAGATGTTGAATATTCTATTTATGGAAGAGGGGGATGCCTTTTTGAAAGACTGCTACTGAAACGTCACATTTTTTTTTCAACTAAGACTCTTGTAGAGAACATAAAAGAAACTATCCCAATTCCCTTGGACTCTGGTGTATTCTACTGGGGTGACTTAAAACAAAAACAAAAATAAAATCCTTTGATAAGGATGTTAGGTTGCTTGCTCAAAGACCTTGTGCCCACCACATTTTCTTTTGAATATGTGATTATGACTACAAACTGAGCATGCTTGTAAATGTGCCTCCCTCCACATTTTAAGTTAATTATTCTTTAAATGACTAGGCTACTTTTCTCTGGTCAAACTGTTTGTGTTTAGTGTGTGTGTGTGTGTGTGTGTGTGTGTGTGTGTGTGTGTGTGTGTGTGTGTATGCACGTGTGGGCACGCGTGCATATGTATGCTCTTTTTCTTCTGATTTTTGTTTTTAGTTATTTTTAGAGATCAGCACTATTTTCAGATTGGTTGAAATGGTCTCCTTACTTGCTAAAAGAAATAAATCTGTTTCTACTCATTTATCTCCTAGTTTTGTTCATCAATAACACACATTCTGAAGGGTGAGTGTACAGCATAGAGTAGCACCAGTATGAATTACATTATAAATATCCTTTATTTAGAATTCTTAACCTGAAATAAGAGTCATAAACAAAATCCTTAGTAGAGTGCTAATTTACAAAATTACTAAGGAAGTGCAACTGGAATGGTAATTTGGAATTTGGCAGCAAAAGTACTGTTATTGCTGGATTTTAAATAATTGATAACATAGTAACATGAGTTTTATTTCAAAAGCGAACCTTTTACTTATTCCCAGCCCATCCTATGCATACCCATCATCCTTAAAAGATGTGTGCCACTAGACTTATTCTTTATATCTAAAATAAGATTGTGTTGCCAATTAAACCTTCTTACTGAGTAAACATTGGATCATTAACCGTAAGCTCATCAAAAAAGTATAGAGATTAGAATTGCTCTTTTCCTACAGATAAACAAAAATGAGTGCCATGATAAAAAAAAAATGTTCACAAGTATGTGCCCCAATACAGGGGGATGCCAGGGCCAAGAAGTGGGTGTGGGTGGGCAGGGGAGCAGGGCGGCGGAGGGGGGAGGGAACTTTATGGATAGAATTTGAAATGTACATTAAGAAAATATCTAATAAAAAATAGAGTGTGGTGAAAAAATATTCACAAGTAAATCATTCCCCCAAAGAATAGGAAATATTGGAAACAAGCAAAACCTGTGTAGAGTACCTAGGTGGAGATGGGTGGAGAATGTACATTGCAAAAATGAGAGTCTGGGGAAAGATAATTACCTAGTTTTTATAAGACAGGCATGGGAACAGAGTCAAAACCCTAAAGATCTAAAGTCCATTTACAGTGATTAGTTGAGATGTGAAATTGTTTTGGAGGTTGGAGGATACACTCTGTGACCCAAACCAGAATCTTCCACCTGTCCTTAATAAGCTAGATTAATAGTAGACAAGCAGAAAAGTGAGATTTATTAAATGCGACCACACTGAGAAAAGGAAGAAACTGAAACAGTGAACACTTTCTCCTCTGCTCACTAATCTCCATCTCAGCACCTCTTGCCAAGTCCTTCAAGATCCGGAGAGGATTAAAGTTTAAAATATATATATATATATATATATATATATATATATATATATATATATATATATATATATATATATATATATATATATATATATATATATATATATATATATATATATATATATATATATATATTGAAAGACACAAGGGTAT
The DNA here is from genome assembly GCA_902729485.2 of Mus minutoides. Lineage (NCBI taxonomy): Eukaryota > Metazoa > Chordata > Mammalia > Rodentia > Muridae > Mus > Mus minutoides. Next base: position 3,306,941 of record LR753308.1, on the reverse strand, counting down.
TATTATACTATCTTATTTCTGTCAGGCCATTTACAATGGAACACCTGTGAGCAAAGAACAAAAAATAAAAAGGTAGTTTTTTTTTTGGTTGCTTCAGACACTCGGAACAGGATCTTCAGAAAATATATCACCACATCTTTTTCCTTGCTTTTGTTTTCTAATCCAGTTTAGATAGTAGAAGGCACTTCTTAGAGACAGGAAGAATCAAGAAGAGAGCTGTTGTGTAGTTGCTGTTTCCATTTCCTTCCATTATTTTCATCTCTGAAATTGTGAAGCTATTACAGTAGCCATTTTTTGTCTTGACTTCAGTTTTAGAACCAAAAATACCGAAGAACTTATCACAAATGGAAAATCCCTTACATTATTATTCTGTGAAAAGAAAGATGTATTGGTTATAAACTGATGATAGTATGTTGATTCCTTATGTACACCCTGTAATTGGCTCACTTCTAATGATGGACTTATGAAGTTATTTTATAAAAAGGTTATGACTATTATCTTGGTTATTCTCTATTTTTTATTAGATATTTTCTTCATTTACATTTCAAGTGCTATCCCAAAAGTCCCATATACCCTTCTCCCCGCCCTGATCCCCTACCCATCCACTCCCACTTCTTGGCCCTGACATTCCCCTGTACTGGAGCATATAAACTTTGATAGACCAAGGGGCCTCTCTTCCCAGTAAGGGCCGACTAGGCCATCTTCTAATACATATGCAGCTAGAGACATGAGCTCTGGGGGTTCTAATTAGATCATCTATATGGTTGCAGAACCCTTCAGCTCCTGGGTACTCTCTCTGTATATTACAATAGGGACACTGTATTCCACCTTATAGATGACAGCGGGCATCCACTTCTGTATTTGCCAGGCACTGACAAAGCCTCACAGGAGACAGCTATATCAGGGTCCTTTAAGCAAAATCTTGCTGGCATATGCAGTAGTGTCTGCATTTGGTGGCTGATTATGGGATGGACCCCCATGTGGGGCAGTCTCTGGATGGCCCATCCTTTCCTCTTAGCTCCAAACTTTGTCTCTGCAACTCCTTCCATGGATATTTTATTCCCTATTCTAGGGAGGAATGAAGTATCCACACTTTGGTCTTCATTCTTGATTTTCTTGTATATTGGAAGTTGTATCTTGGGTATTCTAGGTTTCTGGGCTAATATCCACTTATCAGTAAGTACATGTTATGTGAGTTCTTTTGTCACTGGGTTACCTCACTAAGGATGATACCCACCAGATCCATCCATTTGCCTAGGAATTTCATAAATTCATTGTTTTTAATAGCTGAGTAGTATTCCATTGTGTAAATGTACCACATTTTCTGTATCCATTCCTCTGTTGAGGGACCTCTGGGTTCTTTCCAGCTTCTGGCTTTTATAAATAAGGCTGCTATGAACATAGTGGAGCATGTGTTCTTGTTACCAGTTGGAACATGTTCTGGGTATATGCCCAGGAGAGGTATTGCTGGATCAATTGGTAGTACTATGTCCATTTTTCTGAGGAACCGCCAGACTGATTTCCAGAGTGGTTGTACCAGCTTGCAATCCCACCAGCAATGGAGGAGTGTTCCTCTTTCTCCACATTCTTGCCAGCATATGCTGTCACCTGAATTTGTGATCTTAGCCATTCTGACTGGTGTGAGGTGGAATCTCAGTGTTTTTTTGATTTGCATTTCTCTGATGATTAAGGATGTTGAAAAAAATTTTTAAGTGTTTCTCAGCCCTTTGGTATTGCTCAGTTTAGAATTCTTTGTTTAGCTCCGTACCCCATTTTTAATGGGGTTATTTGAATTTTGGGAGTCCAGCTTCTTGAGCTCTTTGTATATATTGGATATTAGTCCCTTATCAGATTTAGGATTGGTAAAAATCCTTTCCCAATCTTTTGGCGGCCTTTTTGTCTTATTGACAGTATCTTTGCCCTACTTTGCAATTTTATAAGGTCCCCTTTGGAGATTTTTGTGATCTAACAGCACAGGCTATTGCTGTTCTGTTTAGGAATTTTAACCTTGTGCCCATATCTTTGAAGGTTTCCCCCACTTTCTTCTATATAAATTTCATTGTGTCAGGTTTTATGTGGAGTTCTTTGATCCACTTAGACTTGATCTTTGTACAAGGAGATAAGAATGGATCAAGTCACATTCTTGTACATGGTGACCGCCAGTTGTGCCAGCACCATTAGTTGAAAATGCTGTCTCTTTCTATCTCAGTAAAGAATTGAGTTGGAATTTTGATAGGGATTGCATTGAATCTGTAGATTGCTTTTGGCAGGATAGCCATTTTGACTTGAAGTTCTTGTCATACAGATCTTTCACTTCCTTCGTTAAAGTCACACCAAGGTATTTTATATTATTTGTGACTATTGTGAACAGTGTTGTTTCTCTAATTTCTTTCTTGCCCTGTTTATCATTTGTGTGGAGTATGGCCACTGATTTGTTTGAGTTAATTTAATACCCAGGTACTGTGCTGAAGCTGTTTATTGGGTTTAGGAGTTCTCTAGTAGAATCTTTAGGATCACTTATATATACTATCATATCATCTGCAAATAGCTGATATCAGTGCTGGACCAATGCTGACTCAGTCTAGCCTGTATCCTTTTTGCACCCTTGCAATCAACAGCCTTCAAAAGATGACATTTGTAGCAATAACATTAACGTTGTATGTTGCTTACCATGCAGGGATATATTTTCTTCTCTTTTCTGCCTGACCAAGACAGTGTAACCCCAGTCCTTCTTTCTGCTTTCAGGCCACTCATAGGGCTGTAGCTGCCTGCAGCCTCCGGTTTACTAGGTGTGTGAAAGAAAGATGGGTTTTTAGATGGGAAAGTCTTCAAGAGGAATAATGAACCAAGACAGTTTTCTGATCAAGGCTAATTGTTACTTAAGAGTCTGAGCTTATAAAGGGGGGGACCCATCCCCCACCATGCCAGGATCTCATTGCTTTGTGAAGACCACTACTTTGTGTCAGAACAACAGGTTCAGCCACTCAGCAGGTAGTGGCATCTTGAGGAAAGCTGCAAATGTGGCAGGACAATAGACATTATCTAGGTTGGAAGACTCCAGCTTAGGTGGGCTAACAAGTGTGGCAAACCATTTCTGAGCAGCCTGCTCAAGGCTTGGGGAAGGGCACAGAAGAGGGCATCAGGTACCATTATAGATGTTCATGAGGCACTATGTGGTTGCTGGGAATTGAAGTCAGGACCTCTGGAAGAACAATCAGTGCTCTTAACAGCTGAGCCATCTCTCCAGCCCACATTTCCTGTATTTCTTTAAGGGATTTATTTATTTCTTCTATTTAAGGTCATTTACCTGTTTGTATTTTCCTTTATTTCCTTCACTGAGTCATTTATACCATCTTTAACAGACTCTATTATCTTCATGAAACAGGATTTTAGGTCAGCATCCTGGTTTTCAGTTGTGTTGGGGGGGTCCAGGGTTTTCTGTGGTGGGAGAACTTGGTTCTGATTATGCTAAAGTATATTGGCTTCTTTGGCTTATGGTCTTGTGCCTGTCTCTCATCATCCAATTTATCTAGTGTTAGTTGGCCAGAGAAGCTCTGTCTGGAGCCTGCCTCCTATGTCCCTAGGTTGCTGCAGGTCTCCTGCCAGCCTTGTTGCCCTGGCTGTAGTTAACTTCCTGGGAGGCCTTTAGAGTTTGGGGTCATCAGAGGGTCTACACGCTGATGAGCATTTGCCCTGGGTGCAGCAGATCTTCTGGGAGGCCTTTAGATGGTGGGCTCTGATGCCCTGTTGTTCTTGTGCAACAACTATCCTGGAAGGCCTTCAGACTATGACATCTTCAGAGGCGCAGACAAGTTGATTATCTGCCCCAGTGGAAGATACAGGGCAGAAAGGATTTAGTTTGAGGAGGGCAGGGGTTAGGGATGGCTCCTGAGTTCTCTGGGATCCTTGCAATTCCCAGCATCTGTAGTTGTCTCCAAGTTTCCCTTACCTTGCATGCAACAGGCATGCAGCAGATATCCTGGGAGGCCTTCAGACTGTGTGGTCTTCAGAGGAGCAGACAAGCTGATAATCTTTGACTCTTACATGGTTGGAGGATTTTCATTTCTGGTCCAAACTCTTTGGTGTAGGAGTCTGATATATTTATGGCCATCTCTTTATTTTGATTAGTATGTTTTCTTTTATGGTTTTGTTGAAGATGTTTTCTGGTGCTTTGAACTAGGAATTGGCATCCTCTTCTATTCCTATTATTCTTAGGTTGTGTCTTTTTTGTGTGCCTCAAATTTCCTGGATGTTTGGCATTAGAAATATTTTATACTTTTGATTTTCTTTTTTTGATGTGCCAATGTCTTCTATAGTATCTTCTGTGCCCAAGAGTCTCTCTTTGATCTCTCTTTTTTCCTTTTTTCTTCCTTTTTTATTATTGGCTATTTTATTTATTTACATTTCAAATGTTGTCCCCTTCCATCCTCATTCCCCCCTGCTTCTATGAAGGTGCTCCCCTACCCACCTTCCCACTCACTTTGGTTTGAGGAAGGTTTCTTCTTCATCTTAATAGTTAAGATTTAGGAAAAGATTTTCTAACTTACTATGTTTTGCTACTGACAGAAATTATACCCTAAAATATCGTTTTTTATAATGTATGCTATATTTTATTTAGATCCCTTATTCTTTCAAATAAATCATTTCGTTTTATATTGTTTTTTCATTTTATATTTTGAAAAATATTTTGTATTATATATTTATGTGTTTCTTGAGGGTGTTCATTCTTTATAGTTATATTTTATATCTGCCTTTCTAGATAGTGTACATAACTGATGTTGTTGCTTATTTTTAATTACATTATCCACCTTTTAAGTCTTTTAACAAGGTCCATTACATGGGGAAGAATGATGGGAGGAAACTGAAATGAAATTTTATAGATTTCCTCTGCAACTGGATTTCTATCATACATATTGTATTGTGTGTGTGTATGTGTGTGTAGGGGTATTGTTCAAACATTCCTTGCTTATATGTTGGGTACAGGGCTCTTTACAAAATATAGATCTGAACACTGAAGTTGTCATGCCCAGACTTTCCTCTATCCTTTCTTTATTCACATAAGAAAACCCAACTCTCATAGCCCTAGAAAAAGGGAAACTTCTAAAAAAGAGTGTAAGTTTTACTGAGCATATATGCTTTGCTTTAGCTCCTCTGCTTTACTCTCTTCTAGAGTGAAATCGTGAAAAATTCTTGAAATGTTTTATCTCAAGATTTCCTTAAGTAGGTTGTTTATATAGTTCAGACTACATAGCCTTAAAATTTATAAGCCTTGATGTGGCACTGGAAATTCCTTGTAGAGTATTATTTTTTAATTTTCAGTCTTTATCATGAGAGTTAAAAATCATTGGTTGTGATTAGTACTTTTCAAATTTTCTTTTAAATTTTGGGGTGATTTGAGAGGTGATATATAGGCAAATTTTTATTTCATTATTTCAACTGTAAGTCATGAAACATTTTGTCTTTTAACAATTGTTTTTTGAACTAGGTTAATAGTCTAGTTCAAAAATTAAAATAAATTAATGAACAAAAAGAGCTAGAATAGTTTACCTAAGATGACACAAGTATACCCCCCAAATAAAATAAAATAAAATAAAATAAAATAAAATAAAATAAAAGTTCAAGAGTCATTTGTTGTCCTCCCACCAGTTATTATTTGGGATAATTAACCCTTATATAAATGATGGGAACAAACTAAAATTGAGGGTAAAATAGAAAAAGTGTCAGATATTGTAAATAACAGTGTCACTTTTATTTCCCCAGATGAACAGATGAGATGAGAGCTATACCCAAGCTTTGTGAATACATGCCTTGTCCTGAGCTCAGAGCATTTCTTTCTTTTTTTATATATTATCTTTTTTATTGGATATTTTATTTACATTTCAAATGGTATCCCCTTTCTTTTTTTTCACACCAGAACCCCCCTATCGCATACCCCCTCTCTCTGACTCTATGAGGTTGCTCCCCCACCACACTTCTGCCCTTCCATTCTCCTACAATGGGCCATCAAGCCTTCACCAGACCAAGGGCCTCTCCTCCCATTGATGCCAGACAAGGCCATCTTCTGGTACATATGCAGTTAGAGTAATGTACTCTTTGCTTGGTGGTTTAGTCCCTGGGAGATCTGGGGAGTCTGGTTGGTTGACACTGTTGTTCTTCCTATGGGGTTGCAAACCCCTTCTGATACTTCAGATTTTTCTCTAACTCCTTCGTTGGGGACCTGTGCTCAGTCCATTGGTTGACTGTGAACATCAGCCTCAGTATTTTTCATGTTCTGGCAGAACTTTTCAGGAGATAGCTATATAAGGCTCCTGTCAGCAATCACTTCTAGGCATCTACAATAGTCTCTGGTTTTGGTGTCTGTATATGTGATGGATCCTCAGGCTTTTCCTTCAGTCTCTATCTAACTCTTCCTAGTCCTAGCCCTGGAAACTTCTAGCCTCTGAAGAAGAATCTAATCTTCTAGTATATCTTGAAGGTTTCAACTTCCAGGTTCTGTCTGCTTACCTAGATGTAGAATGTTTCAGCCTTCAGGACTTACTGCTGAATAAACTCATTATTTCTAGATCTTTCTGAACTAGTTCATTTAAATCAGCTATACTGGTTCAAACTCCTCCTAATTCTGACTGAATTCCTCTGCTTGGAAAAACTGTCTCTCCACTTGACAAAATGATTTGCACTGACTGCAGTTGTAAACAGAATCTCTTATAAGCAATACCTGTCAATAAAACAGCCTATGCCCTGTGAGCTGAGGCAGGAAATAGGAGGTAAGACAGCTAGTTAGTTACCTCTCCTTAGCATCATTCCTCCATGTCTACTGTGAATCTCCTCCTTATTCTATCCTGAGTTCAGGTACTTGCTGGTCTACTACCATCACGCCCAGCTGTTTTATCAGTGTTCCTGGGTGAGTGTCCCTGTGCCTCTCACTATTTCCCAGAACCATCACTTTTCTTTGCAATGTCATACCTCCTATTTCCTGCCTTTTACAGCAGTGATTATCATCTTTCCTGTTAAATACTTTTTGAGTGCTTTTATTAAAAATGTTTTTTCTGCCAGGCATGGTGGTGTACACCTCCAATCCAAGCAATTGGGAGGCAGAGGCAGGTGAATTTCTGAGTTCAAGTCCAGCCTGGTCTACAGAGGCAGTTCCAGGACAGCCAAGGCTACACAGAGAAAGCCTCAAAAAAAGATAATCTGATAATCATTAATTAATTAATTAATTAATTATACTGGTTCCTCCTATGACAGAGTAGGTGGAAATTTTGGCTAAATGCTACAGTTTTATGTATTTATTTGGTGGATTTAAGCAAAATGTAAGAAAATTATCTACTATGTAGTTTGGTTTTCAGAAAGGAAAAGGCAGCTTATGGTATTCACACAGCTGCAGGCTATTAGAAAAGAAGAGAAAGCAATAAAAATAAATTCTGACATCAGAACACAATACTGTAAGGTTTTGCTTTTGTTGTGCCTACTTGTAAACAATTATTTAAAAATTATGCACCAAGTAAACTGAAAACAATGCTTAATTTTAAAATGTTTGTGAATAACTTACTACATTCTAATATTTATTCAAATTACATTAAGTACATTGTTCAGATGTCAATCAAAACAACACAGAGAAATAAAAAAACAGGGATTCACTGGAGCTCAATATAGGAAATTAAATGAATTTTTAAAAAACCTATGGAATTTCCCATGAGGACTTTTACTCAGATGCTGCTACATAAATGTATCTGATTCTCTCATTTTTCTTCTTCTCTCTATAAAATATTTATAGTTTTGATTTTGCTCATCAAAAATTTTATGTTTAAATTTAGTTATCACTAAGGAATTTAAAACTGAAGATGTTCTGTAGGTAAATCCTCAGCATCAAGGTCCGACCAAAACACAGCAGGCGAAGTATTACCAAGGAGTGCAGATGCACACCTCCCAAATGGAAAATGCCAGTAAACTAAGTTATTCAAACAACTGAATGTTTTGTTAACATGTGCCATACTATTGTTCCTCTTAAAATTCTTATTTTTCCATCCAATATTTCTGGAAGTACAAAATACTTGCAGAAACACTTCACTTTCTCACTATACTAATGTATATATTCTCCCAGAATGGCATATTTTGAAAGATGGTGTATTTTTTTAATTAAATATTTTCTTTATTTACATTTCAAATGTTATCCCATTTCTTGGTTTCCCCTCCAAAAACTACCTATTCCATACCCCTTTCCCTGCTCACCAACCCTCCCACTCCCACTTTCCTGTCCTGATATTCCCCTACCCTGGGGCATCAAGCTTTCTTAGCACCAAGAGCCTCTCCTTCCATTGCTGTTCAACAAGGCCACCATCTGCTACATATGCAGTTAGAGCCATTAATTCACTGTGTACCTATCAAAGTTGTGGTTTTGTTTGTTTGTTTGTTTGTTTGTTTTTGAAATAGGGTCTCTCTACAAAGCTCTGGAAGACACAGAATTCACTTGTTTTGAACTATCAGAGACCTTACTGCATCTTCTTCTCCAGTGAGTGGTGTGATTAAAGGCACATTCCACCACACCAACCTTTAAGAAAACTTTTGAATTTAGAAAATTGAAATCATATGCATCATATATAAAGCTGTATGAAATGACCAATGACTTTATTTCAGTGTTGAGGATCAAATTCAGCTCATCATTCATAGTAGACAAATGCCATACAACTAGGCTAGACTTTTACCTTAAACTTGAATTGGTACTATTATTGTTTTGTTTACTTTTGAGACAGAATTTCACTTATGTCAGAATCAATAAATTAACAAAGATGAACTTGAATTTCTAGTCCTCTTGTCTATAACTGCCAATTTCAAGTATTGTGGTGTGTACAAGCTATTCGAACCGTGTTTGTTTTCTATGGATATTTAAGTACATGTTCTTATGATGATGATTCAACACTGTTAGATTATAGTTTACTTTCAATGCATGACCAATAGTAATTTTTAAAAATGTGCTTATGTATATTAAATATACAGTCTATGTTCAAATTAGCTTTAAAATTCATGATAGACAAAAGAGAAGGAGGAAAATCAAGAAAAAAAATCCATATAAAATTGATTAAAATATTTGAATAAACTTCTTAGTAGATGCTGGACAGTGCTGGGGCTGAGATATTTCTGGTGTCCTTATTCAGGATTGTGGCTAAAACAGGAAAAACAAAATGATTCTATTTTATTTTAGTCTAGTTCTTTTTGATGTTGCTTGTTTATTTTGGATGTTTCTTTCTTTTTTAAGAAAGGAGAGGACATGTTCTCTTTACATAACTCTGGCTGGTTTGGAACTTTCTGTGTTGACCAGGCTGGCCTTAGACTCACAGAGATATACCTACCTCTGTATCCTTAGTTCTGGGGTTAAAGGCATGTATCACCATTTCTAGCATTTTAAGCACCTAGGAAGTTTAGATGTTGAAAAAGTTTTCTATACATTGGATTTATTATTTTGTGATTTCTTGGATTCTTTTGCATCTGTGCTTGAGCAATTTTCATACACTAATAGAAATCAATCATATAATAAATCTATAAGAAGTTTTATCTTGGAAATTTACAGGTGCTGGCAGGACTCAACTATTCATCTTCCCTCAATGGTCATTGTAACCCATTTAACAGGGTACTTTTAATATGTTGGCAACTACTGATGAGTTAGTATAAAAATAACATGGATAGATATGTATGTATATATTTGAATAACCTATAAGGTCATCTTAAAAGATTATCAATTAATAAAACTCAGCAAATGAGAAATATTACATTACTTTACAGAATAAAGCATAATTTTCCAAATTCAGCAAGCCACATGCTTAATTCTAAAACACTGAAATTATACTCTTTGAAAGTTAGAACTTGAGATATTTGGGGACCTTCCCTGCCAGAGGAGAGGTGTCCACCTTGGAGGGCTCTGACTGACAGAGCAAGTGAGGGAGTCATCTTGTATCCCAGGTACCTCAGAGATCAGTCTCTGAAGGTGAGAGTATGGACAGCAGAAGTGACACAGCTTCTGGGACAGACACCATTTTGGGATCCAGACATGAGGGCACCTTCCCTGCCAGAGGAGAGGTGTCCTCCTGGGAGGGCTCTGGTTGAATGGAGCAGGTGAGGGAGCCATCTTGTGTCCTGGGTCCCTCAGAGACTAGTGAAAGTGCAGACTGTAGCAGCAACCCATCTTCTGGGACAGGCTCTGTTTTGGGCCTTCACCTTCAGCCAGGAGGTAGGTCTTAATGACAGACCTCTGTCCACCTTCCCTGCAAGAGGATAGCTTGCCTACATAGAGTACTCTGACTATTGAGACTCAGGAGAGACATGGACTCCCAGAACAGCTGACAGAGGCTAAGAGTATCACAAGAGGAACAAGCTCCAGCCAGAGACAACTATAACAAGTAATTCCAGAGATTACCAGATGACTAAAGGTAAAGGTAAGAATCTTACTAACAGAAACCAAGACTTCTAACCATCATCAGAACCCAGAACTCCCACCTCAGCCAGTCCTGGAAAACCTGGATGAAATGCAGAACTTCCAGACAGATACCAGGTACCAAAGTTAAATCAGGATCAGATTAACGATCTAACAGTCCCATTTCCCCTAAAGAAATAGAAGTAGTCATCAATAGTCTCCCAACCAAAAAAAGGCCAGGAGCAGATGGGTTTAGTACTGAGTTCAATTAGACCTTTAAAGAAGACCTAATTCCAACTCTGCTCAAACTATTCCACAAAATAGAAACAGAAGGTACTCTACCCAATTCATTCTACAGAGCCACAATTACTCTGATACCTAAACCACACAAAGATCCAACAAAGAAAGAGAACTTCAGACCAATTTCCTTTATGAATATCGATGCAAAAATACTCAAGAAATCTTTGCAAGCCGAATCCAAGAACATATCAAAAAGATCATCCATCATGACCAAGTAGGCTTCATCCCAGTGATGCAGGAATGATTTAATATATGGAAATATACTAATGTAAACCACTATAAAAACAAACTCAAAGACAAAAACCACATGATTATCTCCTTAGATGCTGAGAAAGCATTTGACAAAATCCAATAACCATTCATGATAAAAAGTCTAGGAAAGATCAGAAAATCAAGGCCCATACCTAAACATAATAAAAGCAATGTACAGCAAACCAGTAGCCAACATCAAACTGAATGGAGAGAAACTCAAAGCAATCCCACTAAAATCAGGCACTAGACAAGGCTGCCCACTTTCTCCCTACCTATTCAATATAGTACTTGAAATCCTAGCCAGAGCAATTCAACAACAAAAGGAGATCAAGGGGATACAAATTGGAAAGGGAGAAGTCAAAATATCACTATTTGCAGATGATATGAGAGTACATATCAGTGACATTACAAATTCCACCAGAGAACTCCTAAACCTGATAAACAGCTTTAGTGTAGTAGTTGGACATAAACGTAACTCAAACAAATCAATGGCCTTTCTCTACACAAGGGATCAATTGGCTGAGAATGAAATTAGGGAAACAACACCCTTCACAATTGTCACAAATGATATAAAATACCTTGTTGTGACTATAACTAAAGAAGGAAAAGATCTGTATGATAAGAACTTCAAGTCCCTGAAGAAAGAAATTTAAGAAGATCTGAGAAAATGGAAAGATCTCCCATGCGCATGGATTGGCAGGATTAATATAGTCAAAATGGCTATCCTGTTGAAAGCAATCTACAGATTCAATTCAATACCCATCAAAATTCCAACTCAATTCTTCACAGAGTTAGAAAAGGCAATTTGCAAAATCATTTGGAATAACAAAATACCATACAATGGAAAAAGAAAACATCGTAAACAAATGGTGCTGGTTTAACTGGATATCTTCATGGAGTAGAATGCAAATAGTGTTGTTTTAAAAATTAATTAATTAACTAATTTTGAGACAGGGTTTCACTATGTGCTGTTGGGTGGATGGAAGCCCACTTTGTAGACTAAGGTAGACTTGAACTCAGAGATCTGCCTGCCTTAATCTCTAGAGATTCCTGGGACTAAATGTGTATCACCATTCCCAGTCTTCAAGTAATCTTTTGATTTATATTACTTTAAGTGTATATATACAAACACATGTGAGAATATTTTATTGATGTTAAATGCATATTTATTTCACATGAGAAGATGATAGACTCCAACTTTGAAACAAGAAATAAATTTCCCTACCTTAGCCAGACCCTAAGACCCTTTTTGAATTCTTGTACCACAAATTCTGATATTGAAGTCCATGTATCAATTATAATAGGTGCAAGTGCATGACAGATGTTTGCAGATGCTTACACATATTGCATAAGTGTTATTTCAGTAAATAGTGGTCATGAAACAGATCTTTCTGTTCTCTATAGAATTAACTTAATGCATTTATAAATCACAGCTAGAAGTTTACATGTTGTGGATATTAAGGAGAAACTCAAAGATATCAGTGGCAGATTTCTGCCTACACTAGTAAAATATGGTACTCTACAACAGCAACAAAGAAAGGGATTGTCAGGCTGTATGACATTCATTCCACATCTTCCTCATGTAGTAGGCATTTCAACTTGCAATTTGACAGAGTTCCACAACAACATTAATGTGTTTTGATAGAAACACTCTGAAGATGGTACAGTGGACACCTTCAGAGAGAACATTGAACTTGCAGGTAGCTTAAAGCCATGAGAAGTGTGTAAAAAATGGAAGGGATAAAGAAAATCCCACATCCCAAAACCAAACTCTTGAAATAGGCTTAAATATTTAAAAAAGCTGTTGCTTATGGAATTCCAGAAACCAGACAATGCCCAGCTTATACCCAAGAGCTATGTGGTCCTAGAAACTGGCAATCAGATTTATCTTTCATCTTGTAGTTTGTCTCAAAAAGCAGTTGCTGGGCCTGCTGAAACCAGATCCTCCCTTGTCACTACAATCTACTACAAAAACTGCTCCTTGAACCTTGCAAGGTTCACTCTCATGTATCCTTTATACTGAACTACAGGGTTTAGGGGCTCTAACCTTTCAGACTGATGAAGTCCATTTTCTGTGTTTTCAATTCCACATAAGTCTATTATTTTATTTTCTTCCACTCACAATTTCTTGAAGGAGAAAAAAAGCACAAAAATACTGTGGACACTTTGAACTTCAACAAGACAATTGACAAAACCTAGAACACATTATACCAATTATTGGTGACGACTTCAATGATTATGATACTCATCAATGATGGCAGAAAAGTCTATTTTTCCTGTGTGTCTTAGTGTTTTGTTTCTACAAGAAAATGATCAGGATACAAGCAAACGATGTTAGAACACTGAATTGTTTTGATCAGGGGCAAAACTACACTTCTATATTATGTTAGATAATTTGAGATGCAATGTTGACACTTTAAATTGCTAGAGTATCATTTAGCAAATTGCAAACTCAATGGATTATTAACATTTTGCATAATATATTTCAATTAAAATAAATCTGGGTCCTTATTCAGTTGATGCTGAGTTTTGTTTATTAACAGGAAACTAAATAATGACAGAGCTACTTATAAACATTTAATGTACAAACATCACAGTCATTTCATAAATAAGCTCACTAAAATAAATATATACTCATTCTTGTTTTCAAAAAAAATTAAATTAAATTTCTCCAGAATATTTTAGAATTAAATAACAGAAAATTTGGGTTTTAAAAGTGTCAGTATTAATTTCCTCTCACACCATTTTGTTGAGTATATTAAAATTTGTCAAACTTAGTACAATTAAAGAGCTAGATTTTCTCAGAATTCCTAAAAAGTGATTGAACTTGAGTATAGACTTAACAAGTCTTTAGTTGCTTAAATCAAATATGATCCATGGAAATCACTTATAACACTGGTATATTTTCATATATTGACTCATTGTACATGATAAAGTAAACCAATTAAATTTTATTCTCTTCCATTCTGCTAGTTTGTGCTACTTTTCTTACCTTATACCAATTTGCAAAAATGTGTTATTCACTTTTAGTAAGAGCCATTGCATTAGGTGTTTTTTTCTTCTCTGAAAAATAAATTTATCTTTTTTTTTTTTTTTTTTTGATGGTTATATGATCTTGTTTTTGTAAGAGCCAAGTCATGGATGTATGATTTTGTGGCGGGGTAGATTTCTACTCCCAACTCTGGACAAGCCTTTTCTTTTTATGTGGGTGTGGGAAAACACACATTGAAGCATCAGACCAACCGACTTTGCCAGGTACTCTATCTAGGCACAGCAAGATAATACAGATAAACATCTCTGCCTTTGGGGAGCTGTTCCTAGCAAGGAGGGACAGACATTTAACAAGATAAATAGGCGATAGTTTAGCTTGTTAGAGGACCATAAAGCATAATGGGGTGGGGGTCAGAACATTTTTATGTTACAAGTCTTGAGGCTGGGAGGCCTCCCCAAGGTGATGTCACTGGAGCAAAGTTCCAGAGCCTGTGAATCATACAGAACTCTGGAAAAGAGCATTGAAGGTAAAGGGAATAGATAATACAAAGGTCCTGGGGTAGGAATATTTGGGGCATGCTCTAAGAACGCAGAGACCAGTGTAGGTGGAATATGATGAGTAAAGGTAATTTGTGGGAAGTTAAGACAAGGGTTGGGGACAGATCTTGCAGAGCTCTATAAACCACAGGACTGGGTTTACCTTAAAGAAGCAAAGGAAGATGTTTCACAAACACTGTCCACACCAGCCCTTTTCCTGACACTGGTTAAAACCCTGTCCCCTCTACCCTCACAGCCTCCCAATTCCATGCCAACACTCCCTGTGGTCCACTGGCTCAAAGCTCCAGTTTGAAAACAGGAGTCTTGTCTCCCACACTGTGGGCTTGAATGTCAACCTTACTGAGCTTTTGTCTTCCTTCTCTAGGAAGTGGGGAGCTAGGGAGCTGACACAACTGGAGACCAAATGCATCCAGTACAGAGCTGCAGATACTAAGTGAGGTGAAGTCGTGTGACTGGCAGTCAGTGCAGTGCAAAAGAATGGTTTTTAGGAGAAAAGATGGTGAGTTCTTTGTTAGAGGCAGAGTGGGGGTAGAGGAGGCATTGGTTAGAGGAGTAAGGCAAAAGACCTTTGAAAGAAACACTCAACTTCATGTACTAAAAACTCTAGGACAACTAGAACAAACTTGACCAATAAAGGAACTGCTGGCATTACTACCAATTCCATATTTCAATTTGTACTGCAAAGGTATAGTAGTTAAGACAGCATACTATTGGCATAAAAAAAAGAACAAAAACAACAACAACAACAACAACAAAAATGACACATAGATTGTATTTAACTGAAGACATATACATAGATATATATACACAAACACACACAGAGAAAGAGAGAGAGAGAGAGAGAGAGAGAGAGAGACAGAGAGAGACAGAGAGAGACAGAGAGAGAGAAAGAGACCTGATTTTTTTAAAAACAAAAGTAGAAATACACTTTGTAGAAAAAAAAAAGACATCTTCTTCAACAAATGTTACTAGTCAAACTGGATGTCTATTGTAAAAGAATGCAAATAGATTCTTATTTATCACATTGTACAAAGTCAAGTCAAAATGGATCTAAGACTTCAACATAAAACCAGATAAATGGAAAGAGATAGAAGATTAGCAGGGCATAGCCTTGAAAGCATTGGTATAGGTTACAACTTCTTGAAGAGACCACTGATAATGCAGGCACTAATATCAGCAACTAATAAGTGGAGCATCATGAAACTGAAAAGTGACATTAAGCAAAGTAAACTATCATATGGACAAGTCAGCAGCATACAGACTGAGAAAAGATTTTTATCAACTCCATATATAATAGACTGCTCTTATAAACTCAAGAAATGCCATATCAAAAATAAATAATCCAATTTAAATTGTGGTATGGATCTAAGCAAATAATCCTCAATAGAGGAAATCAAATGGTGGAGGAACACTTAAAAAGTGTTCAACATATTCTCTCTTGGAATTGAAAATCATAACTCTTTGAAATTACACCTTATTCATGTCAAAATGGCTAATATTGATAAAATATCTTACAACTCATGGTGGCGAAGGTGGAGTCAAGGGGAGAATTCCTCCATTGCTGGTGAAAGTACAAATTTGTACAGTTACTTGGAAATCAGTATGACATTTTCACATAAAATTGGTAATAGATCTACCTCAAGACTTTTCGCATATACCCAAATGATATTCTTTCCTACCCCAAAGATACATGCTAAACCATGTACATTGTAGCTTTATTTATAATATCACAGAATAGAAAATAACCTAGAAACTCTCCTTGGAGGTTAGCTTTTATAGTAATAGAAGATGCTAGATAGGTTGCTGATGTATAAAATATATCAATAGTCATATATTAATGGATTTTGTTTGTTATAACATGATATTCCAGCCAAGAAGTACTCACTGGTGCAATAACAGAAAGATGTTTTAGGAGTATAAGCAAGTTTCCTTATTGGATTTAAGGCCTGGTCTACAGAAGAAATATCATGGTACTATAAACATGGTTAAAATGCATGGCTTTGGAAACCATAGGCCATAAAGTGGAAAACTTACTTATGTTGTTTTTTTGAAATGGTCATATTATCAAGCAGCATTGAGAAAATTTGTCTATATTCTTAGATTTATGTTCCTCACACTTTTGATCAGATGGATTTCTTATTGTTGTGTGTGTGTGTGGGGGGGGCAATGGGCTATGCACAGACAGGTTGGTCTCCAGTCAAGTTGAGGTCAGAACTCTTCTGTACTGGCTAGTTTTGGGTCAACTTGACACAGGCTGGAATTATCACAGAGAAAGGAGCTTCAGTTGGGGAAATGCCACCATGAGATCCAGCTGTAAGGCATTTTCTCAATTAGTGATCAAGGAGGGAGGTCCCCTTGTGGGTGGTGCCATCTCTGGGCTGTTAGTCTTGGTGCTATAAGAGAGCAGGTTGAGCAAGCCAGGGGAAGCAAGCCAGTAAAGAACATCCCTTCATGGCCTCTGTATCAGCTCCTGGTTTTTTGACCTGCTTGAGTTCCAGTCCTGACTTCCTTTGGTGATGAATAGCAGTATGGAAGTGTAAGCTGAATAAACCCTTTTCTCCCCAACTTGCTTCTTGGTCATGATGATTGTGTAGGAATAGAAACTCTGACTAAGACACCCAGAATGGTGATAATTCACCTACATGACACAGTAAGTGTTCCCTCATGTCTCCTGGAACTCTGGCTTCTGTCTAAGTTACTGCTCCCCACAGCCCCCACAAGAGAAGCATGGCTAGAAGTCTTGTAGACAATGTCCCATGCTTCTGATCTTCAGGCTAAACTCCTCCACAATTGCCTAGCAACAGTAAAGACCATAAGAGGGGCTGCTTGGCCTCACCTCACTCTCTCTTACTCCTCTCTCTCTCTCTCTTACTCCTCACTCTCACCCTCTGACTCCTCTGTCTTATCTCCTTTCCCACTCCTCTCTCTTCTCTTGTTTTCTTCTCCTCTCCTCTCTCCTCTCTCCCTCTTATTCTTTCTCTCTAGTTCTCTCTCTCTCTCTCTCTCTCTCTCTCTCTCTCTCTCTCTCTCCTCTCTCTCTCTCTCTCTCTCTCTCTCTCCTACCTCCTTTCTCCCTGCCTTTCTATAATAAAGCTCTAAAACCATAGAAAGTCTCTGTTCATCAAGGTCCGCCATGCTGGGAGGAAGGGATAGGCTTTCTCCTAATGAGCCATTTCTAGTCTCCCAATAGTAGGCCTTCCTGTGCTCTGGTCAAGATCTGCTGTGCTCACTCTCGCCTGTTTGGGAACCTCTCTTCCCTCATCCCTCTCTCCCATAACCCAGGGGCTTTAGAGAGTAGCCCCTGTGCTCCCAGGTTGGGCTGCTCTTTATCCACCCCCAAAGAGTGGGTCAGAGGCTTGAATTACCACCCAGGGATGAGTACAAAGAGTCTGGCAGCCCTTCCAAATCTACCTGACCAAAGCATAGGTGGCACTCTGGCGGGACATGGGCCTTTCCTCCCCTTCTTCCCCTGGCCCCCTTATTAGTTCCCACAGTTGTGGGCTGTGGTCAATGTAGAAATCCATTGTTCTCCAAAACTAAAAATATGAATGAATACTTAGCTGTAGATAGGACATATATATCAATAATTTTCCAAATGATTAGAAGACAGCATGGAAGAGGGGATGTAAAGTTTAAGAATGTAAAATCCAGAGACTGTATAATTGTGCTGTGAAATGCTGTCATTTGGAGCTATAACATGGCTATTTGTTATTTCCTACAAAAGACCTAGACAAAATCAAATCAATTAAAATATCCATCATGGAGGTAGAGAGTCCCTCAAGGACCTACCCCATAGCAGATGGGCTATTTGCTGTTGATTTCTGCTCAGAAAGAAAAAGTCACTTTTAATTTTATTAGAAGTACAGACAATAGTAGGTTCTTTATATTCCAATGGATAGCCATTTAGATTTGGGCAGAATTAATTCAATTTAATAGATTAAAAAGTAAATAAGAAAAAACATCACATGTTTGTCAACTCTTGTTCACTATAACAAATGCCTGAAATGTTCAGTAATTAACATTTGTATTTGCTTAAAATGTTGAAAATTTCCTTTGTTGCTCTTGAGCCTATGGTGAAGCAGCAATATCATGTTGGTGAATACACAACAGAGTAAATTTACTCAAGGACTAGGGCAAAATGAAAGATAGTGAATTCTTTGTTCACTCAGTCTCCTTTAAGTATATAGTCCCTTGATCAGATGATCTCCTAGGTGTCCCACAAACTAAATTATATACTTCTTCTCAATAGTACCATGGGCTGAAGAACAAATCTTTGACATATGGCTTTTTCAGAGGTACTTGAGATTCAACCACAGCACTTATAAATGTTCATTTTAGATGTATAATTTTAAAAAAAGAGAACAAACAAGAAAGCAGTCAGGATTTGAACACAAGAAGATGTAAAACCCTGATATAGCTGTCTCTTGTGAGGATATGTCAGTGCCTGGCAAATACAGAAGTAGATGTTCACAGTCATCTATTGGATGGAATACAGGGCCCCCAATGGAGGAGCTAGGGAAAGTACCCAAGGAGCTGAAGGGGTCTGCAACCCTATAGGAGAAACAGCAATATAACCAGTACCCTACAGCTCATGTCTCTAGCTGCATATGTAGCAGAAGATGGCTAGTTGGCCTAGTTAGCCATCATTGGGAGGAGAGGCCTTTGGTTTTGCAAAGATTATATGCCCCAGTACAGGGGAATGCCAGGGCCAGGAAGTGGAGTGGGTGGCTTGGGGAGCAGGGCGGGGGAGGTGTATAGGGGACTTTCAGAAAGGAAACTCGAAAAGGGGATAACATTTGAAATGTAAATCAAGAAAATATCTAATAAATAAAAAAAAAAAAGAAGATGTAAAGCTATCTTATATCCCAGGTCTCCCAGAGACCAGTCCGCACAGGAGAGCATGAAGAGCATGAGAGCTAAAGAAAGTAACCAAGAAGCTAAAGGGTTCTGCAACTCTATAGGAGAAACAACAATATGAACTAACCATTACCACCCCTCCCACCCAGAGCTTGTGTCTCTAGGTGCATATGTAGCAGAGGATGGCTTAGTTGGGCATCAATGGGAGGAGAAGTCCTTGGTCTTGGAAAGATTATATGCCCCAGTACAGGGGAATGCCAAGGTCAGGAAACAGGAGTGTGTGGGTTGGGGAGCAGGGCAGGAGGAGTGTATACGGGACTTTTGGAGAGGAAACTCAGAAAGGGGATAGCATTTGAAATGTAAATTAAGAAAATATCTAATAAAAAAATTAAAAAAAGAAATAGAAGATGTAAAGCAGAGGAAATTTCATTAGGATTAGAGAATAAGAAAAACAGGTATTATTTCCTGGTTACACTTAACTGTCTTACAAAAAGAATTACAAATCAATTCTGATTTATCTTGAACTACACCTAGGGTTACATGTTCCCAATTCAGCGAGTTTCAATAATAAGTATACTTTCATACTGATCCTGTTTAGTCCAGCCATAGTAACGGAAAAGATTTCCATTTATTTCTTATCTTTACTGTTACAAAACTCATCATGTAGCAACTTAGCATAGTGCAGAAAGAAGTCATTTTTATTTTGAGACATAAATTTTCATATGTTAATATTTATTTCGTACTTCCAGTTAAGGTAGAACAATGAAGCTCGGTTTATTTTCAGTATAAAGCATGCAAATGAGAAAAGTCTTGTGCTTAGAAATGTGTTTCTTCCTGTGAGGAATACTAAGAAATGACATTCAACACTCTTCATTATTAATATAATGTTATTTTAATAGGATTATGGAGATTTCAGAGTGATTTTCTATGTCTTATTACGCTAATGATCTATAAACAATGTAGTAACTAAATATATTCTTTGAATAATAAATTATTTTTTGTGGTCCTTGCACATGTTAAATTGGTGCTCTGATACAGATTCCCAGCATAAGAAAAACAGTTCATTTTAATAAATTTGATTGGTTTTATAAATTTGATTGTGCTGACTGTAAGACTTTTTCTTTATACAGTGTTAAGAATATGACCAGTTGTTTTCAAACTCTGAGTCATGACCAGGGCTTGTATATAATATATTCTGCATTTCAGATATTTACATTTCAATTTACAACTGTAGCAAATTACAGCTATGAAGTAAAAATGAAATAATTTTATGACTGGGGTCACCCAACATGTGGAACTGTATTAAAATATCAAAGCATTAGGACATTTGAGAACCACTGCAGAAGATGATATATACATTTTATTTTTCATCACATATATTTATGTTTATATTCCTTGTGACCTTCCCAAATGCTTTACATTGATTTATCCCTAAGATGAGCAAACATTTCTGTGCATTGTTTGGTACTGAGAAGAAATTAGAACTGTGTGTTAATAACTATGACAAAGTTCTGTTGTAAACTCTGTCATTGAAGTATAGATATCTAAATGCAATTTGCAAGAACTTTTGCTTACTTTAAGGTGTGCCTGACATATATAAATGGCAATAAGTAATGTTACATGAGTTCCTGAGCTTTGATCATCTAACACTTTTGTTGTATGTTAGCTGCTTATGAATGACTCCCACTACTTTTTCTAGTAAACTGTTGAGGAGAAAGGACAGTATAATACAGTTCCCACCTTTGGAGCAGAACTAGCAGGGCTTGGGTGTCTATGAGTACTATGGTTGTTAGGCATGAGGTTTATTTGTATAATAATGTATATAATATATGTTCTACATTATGTTCCTACTTCAGGAGATGTTTTCCCAGTGAAGGTTAATGACTCCATGATAATTAGAAATATTATGAATCTGGGAGGTGAGGGTGAGTCTAATGTCATTAGCAAAATGGCAAATTCTGTGAGGTTCAGGACAACCCTTAAGGCTTTGGGAAAGAACCATGAAAACATGAGTTAAATAATGTATAATTTCTCAACTATACGAAATCTAAGATTGTAATATGCATTATATGATGGGCTTCACAGACCTAAAATAACAGATAGAAGTGCAATATGAGTCAGCATGTCAGAAAGCTACATTTCTTTATTTACTTACTTTATTGTTTTTTTTTTTTTTTTTTTTTTTTTTTTTTTTTTTTTTTTTTTTTTTTTTTTTTTTTTTTTTTTTTTTTTTTTTTTTTTTTTTTTTTTTTTTTTTTTTTTTTTTTTTTTTTTTTTTTTTTTTTTTTTTTTTTTTTTTTTTTTTTTTTTTTTACTTTTCACTTTATATCCTGCTCACTGCTTCCCTCACAGTCACCTTCTCCTGCAATTCTTTTCCTACACTCCTTCCCCTTCTTCTCTGAGCAGATGAGGGCCCCCTGGGTATCCTCTGACCCTGTACACCTAGTCTCTATGAGGCTAGGTACTTTGTATCACACTGAGGCCAGTCAGAGAAGCCCATCTGAAAAAAATATACCACAGAAAGGCCACAGCATTTGAAATAGCACCTCCCCACACACATATCAGTTGTTCCAGACACAAATGAAGGTCAAGCAGCACATCTGCTACATATGTGCAGGAAAGGCCAGATCCAGCCTATAGGTTCTTTAGTTAGTAGCTCAGTCTCTGAGAGCCCCAAGTGTCCAGGTAAGTTGAAACGTTTGCTTTTCTTATGGAGTTTCTTTTTCCATAGATGTTACAATAAGAGTCTGTTCTTCAATAAGAGTCTGAAATTCTATCTACTGTTTAGCACTTTGTTTGGGGTATCTGCATCTGTCTTAGTCAGCTGTTGCATGTAACTTCATAGAAGTAAGCTGTGTTTGACCCATATCTGTAAGCATATTACAGAATCATTATGAGTTTCAGGGACTGGTGATTACCCATGGAATGGATCTCAGGTTGGGCCAATTATTAGTTGGCCATTTTCTCAGGTTCTACTCTGTTCTCCATCCCTGCATTTATTGGAGACAGGATAATTTTTGGGTCAATGATTTTGTGGATGTGTTGGTGTCCCTATTTCTCCACTGAGGTCCCATCCTGACTGCAGGAGGTAGACTGTTCAGGTTCCATATTCCTAGTGTTGTGAGTCACACCTAAGGATACCACAATTGATTCATAGGTACCTCTCCTACCCCACGTCTTATCTCATCCTGGAGAGTTATCCTACCATCTTACCCCTGTCAGTTACAGATTTTCATTTATTCTCATTGCCATCTTGCCAACCCTCCTGTCCTTCCCTAAACTTAAATTTTAATGAACCCAATTCTCCTCTCCATATCCTTATCTACCTAGTTCCCTCCTTCTATCTGCCTCTTATGAGTATTTTATATCTTCTTTTAAGTTATATTCAAGCATTATTGCTTGTGCCTTCCATCTGTCTGTTCAGCTTCTTTGGGTCCATTGATTTTAGCATTTGTATACTGTATTTTATTGCTAATATCCATTTATAAGTGAGTACATACCATGCAGGGCCTTTTGAGACTGGATTACCTCAATAAGTATGATATTCTCAAGATCCATCTATTTACCTACAAAAATCATGATGCCATTGTCATTGTTTTTAGTAGCTGAATAATATTCTATTGTATAGATGTACCATATATTCTTTAACCTTTCTTCAGTTCAGGGACATATAGGTTGTTTCCAGCTTCTAATTATTATGAATAAAACTGTTATGAATATAATTGAGCAAGTACCTTTGTGGGATGGTAGAGTATCTTTCGGGTACATCCTCAGGAGTGGCATAGCTTGGTTTTGAGATAGAAGTATTCTTAGTTTTCTGAGATACTGCCAAATTGATTACCAAAGTGATTGTACAAATTTATAATCACACCAGCAATGTCACAGTGTTCCTCTTGCTCCACATCCACACCAGCACACTATATGACTTGAGTTTTTGACCTTAACTATTCTGATGGATATAAGATGGAACATCAACTTTGTTTTGATTCCTATTTCCATGATTACTAAGGCCTTTAAATATATTTAAGTGCTTCTTGTTCATTCGATATTCATCCGTTGAGAATTTTTATTTAATACTGTACCCCATTTTTATTGGTTATTTTATTTATTTACATTTCCAATCTTATCTCCTTGCTGGTTTCCTTTCTGCAAGCCCCTTATCCAAGGACTCCCTCCCCCTGCTTCTATGAGGTAGCTCCCCTACCAGCCCACTCCTTTCTGCCTCAGCACTCTAACATTACCTTAAGCTGGGTCATTGAGGACCAAGGGTTTCTTCTCTCCTTGAATGCAGATAAGGTAATACTCTGCTACATATGCAGCTGAAGCCATGTGTCCCTCCACGATTACTCCCCTAATTCTTCCACTGATTCATAACTTCCTGCCTTCTACTCCTCTTTAGTGTCTTTCCTTTTTTTCTTTTTTTTCTAGAGTTTTTCAGATGTACTTTCAAAGTTCTGATATATAAATTTTATAATTTCCTTATTGAGACACTTGGCTCAATGAGCTTTCCTCTTAGAACTGCTTCCATTGTGTCCCACAAATTTGAGTATGTTGTGCCATCATCATTATTGAATTCCAGAAACTGTTTAATTTCTTTCTTTATTTCTTCCCTGACCCAGTGATCATTTAGTAAATAGTTGCTCAGTTTCCATGAGTGTGTAGGCTTCCTTTTGTTTCTTTTGCATATGTCTAGCTTATACCTTGGTGGTATGATACAATTATACAAAGCATTATTTCAATGTTCTTGTACCTGTTGATGCTTGCTTTTGAATGCCTATATGGTCAATATCAGAGAGGGATCCAGGAGTTGCTGTTAAGGTATTGTCTTTTATTTTGGAATGAAATATTCTATAGGTTTCTAATAGGTCCATTTTATTCATAATGTCTGTTAGTTTCATTATCTGTTTAGTTTTTTTTTTTTCTATATGACCTGTCAATTGAGGAGAGTTGTATGGCAATGTCTTCCACTATTAATGTGTGAGGATCCATATGTGACCTAAGCTTTAGTAACGTTTTTTTTATGAATATCAGTGCCTTTGTGATTGGGGCGTAGATGTTCAGAATTTTGATATCTTTTTGGTAGATTTTTCTTTTGATCAGTATGAAGTATCATTTGCTGTCTCTTTTTATTTACTTTGGTTGCAAGTATATTTTATAGATATTAGAATGGTTACTACAGCTTGCTTCTTGTATCTGTTTGCTTGGAAAACTTTTATTCCAGTTCCGTTCTCTGAGGTAATATTTATATTTTTTGCGGAGGTATGTTTTGTGTATTGAGTAGAATGATGAAACTTATGTTCAATTTCATTCTGTTATCCTGTTTCTTTTTATTAGGAACATTTTTCTAATGATATTGAGAGATATTAATGTTCTAGTGACTTTTATTTCCTCTTATATTGATGTTGGTGATGTTAGTGTTTGAGTGTGTTTGTGTGTGCTTCCCTTTGTTTTTTGGTATGTAAACTCGTATGTCCTATGTTTTCTTGGATATAGTTATCTTCCTTATGTTGGGGTTTTCCTTCAATCATTTTCTTTATGGCTGGATATTCAGTATTCTGCATAGATACTGTTAGAATTTAGATTTGTCTTGAAATATCTTGTTGCTTTCATCTTTGGTCCTTGAAAATTTTGCTTTGTATAATAGTCTAGATTGGCATATATATATGGTTTGCAAGATATCTGTCCAGGCCATTGTAACTTTGAAAGTCTCTGTTGCCTTTGTATATTAACTGACTCCTTTCCCTTTCTGCTTTTAATATTCTTTAATTGTTTTGTAGATTTTATGTTTTCATTATTATGTGTCAGGAGGATTTTTCTTTTCTTGTCCAGTCCAATTGGTGTTCTATAAACTTTTTATGTATCACTTTCTTTAGGTAGTGAAGCTTTTCTTTTATGATTTTGTTGAAAATATTTTCTGGGACTTGGAGCTTAAGATGGGACAGAGCTTCTTTAGGCCCAGAGGAGTGGGGGTGGAATGATGATTTCAGAGTCAAATCTCTCTCAGCTAGCTTATTCCCTGTACTTACAAAGGCAGTCCTATCTGTGCATTCATTTCAATGTTTAAAAAATGTACCTCTTAGCTGGGCGTGGTGGCGCACACCTTTAATCCCAGCACTCAGGAGGCGGAGGCAGGCAGATTTCTGAGTTCAATGCCAGCCTGGTCTACAAAGTGAGTTCCAGGACAGCCAAGACTATACAGAGAAACCCTGTCTTGGAAAAAAAATGTACTTCTTGTCTTTCTAAGAATCAAGGGACTAAGGTCATAAAATGCTGATTCAGGCAAAATCCAAAAGAATCCTGTGATGGATGATTGAATTGAAATGCAAATTAAAGGCTTTATTTTTGTCTGCAAGAGCTGAGCTATCTGGACACCTCTAGAGAGATGTCTCAAGAATAACTTAAGGCTGTCAGCTTGTACCCAAGATTTAATTTGATTCGTTCTTTCACTGGTCCCAAACTTCCCTTCCTCAGAATCCCTCTCCAGGCTGAGGCTGGTCCTTGCAAATGTACAAGTAGTGAACTTGACAGAAGTATATATGTCATGTGGGTAACTGAGAGACTCTATCAATATCAATGATAGCAGGAAACTACAACTAGTTTGTTTTATTTATCTGTTTTGTTTTGGATAGTTTAAAAAGGGTCTACTCTATAATGACCAGACTTTCCTTGAAACTTTGTATGCTCTACAGACTAACATTGACTTCCTCCTTAAGCTTCCAAAACACCAGGCTGCTGGGCTTGATGTCAGGCTCAGATATGGATTTATTACATTTATCAAAGAATGCAGGGCAATAGTTTGTCACTACATTATCAGCTCCACAATATAAAGAGGATGATACAAGATAAAATCTGAATAGTGTAGAAATTAACAGTATTTATGTTTTAAGAAATTTGCCTCAGTTTGTAATAGCTGCCAATGATGGTGCTAAAGAGAGACACTGAAGTGTACTAATATTGTGACAAAGTTTTATCTATGTTGATATGCTTATTCCTCAGACAATTGTCAAAGAAAGTATTTTGAGAATTTTTCATTTGCTTTTCTATTAAAATGACAGTGGAAGCTTTTAGTCTTTTCTTAGCAAGGAATAGCAAAATTGGTTAATGTCTATATAATGTCATAGAGCAGCCATTCAATACCTCACTAAAACGTTTTTTTTTTTTTTCTTCTTGGTATTGCCAGATTTATTTGGTTTTTGAAAAAGAATCAATGGTTTTGTCTGACATGTAGACAGAGAGGCAGACAAATAAATATTTAGGCTTGGTAGACCACTAGATCTCTATCAAAACTATTCTGTCAGTGGAGTGCAAATGTAGCTATAGATACTATATGAAGGACTAAGCATTTCTCAGTGCAAAACAACTTTATTTAAAATCCCTGACATTCTATATTTTAATGTAACAAAATGTTCCTATTTAATTTTTTGAAATACTAAAAGATGTAAAGTATCAAGTCTATTTCATTAACTCTACAAATGAACTTATTAGATGTGTGTAGACCTTGAGGCTTGGGTTTTTACAAACAAAAGAATAGGGACGAGAGTCATGGCTAAGTTGTTAAGTGCATGATCTGCACTTCTTGAGGTCCTGTGTTTATTTCCCAGGACCAAGTTCTGGTGGACTACAACTCCCTCTAATACTGTGCTCTGTAGAAATTTGCTGCCAATGGATTTTTGGGTACATTAGTGCATGTGTGCAGGCATGTGCTTGTGTGTGCGCATGCAAACATACTTAGTCAAAAATAGCAAAAATATTTCCTTAAAAATTAATCCATGTCTTTATTTGTTTTATGGAGTTTATAGCTCAATATAGAGTCAGAATGGTCTTAAATTTGTGGCAATCCCCTCTTTCAGTCTCTGAGTACTGGGATCACAGACATAACTCTCTATGCTGTTTGAATCCAAAGGAAGAGACATCCAAGTTGAGTGCCAGGAAGCAGTTTAATTGTATGCACACATATATAGGTACAGGGGAGATTAGCCCAAATGAAAAGCTAGGCTCCTTGTCATCTCAATATTGGGGTCACTATACGTTGTTGTTTGCTTCTCTATTTATAGTTACATATATTATGATTGTATGCTTCAAATTACTAAGCAGTAATACATAGAATGAGAGGGGGATACTCAGGGAGCTGCAAGGAAGTTATATGGTCAGTATTAAATGTCAGCTTGTATTTATGCCTGTGGCTAGACAATGACTAACCCACATGACTCTTTCTAATTTTTTCTTCTTGGAGTTTCTTTAGTGTCCCTACCTCCCATTACCACAAGTAGACCTGGTTAAATAACTTTCTTTCTCTCTCTTTCTTTCTTTCTTTCTTTCTTTCTTTCTTTCTTTCTTTCTTTCTTTCTTTCTTTCTTTCTTTCTAACTTTCCAAGAGCCCATGTAAATCCAATCTAGTTGGGTGCTTTTATAATTCTCGTGCTCCCAGGACAAGATAGGACTAGGAGATAGAATACCCAAAAGCTCTCAGGACAGTTCCTAGAATATTCAGTGTCAAAAACAGAGATCCTGCCTCAAGACAATAGACACCCATGTTTGTTCTATGACCTCTACATGCTTGAAAACACCTATGTGTCTGCACTTATACATACACAAAGATTAAGAAAGTGTCAATTCATAAATGTGAAATAACTATGTAATAGAATATCTATCAGCAATATAAATGAGCAGGCTCATACAGAAAGATGGATATAAAAAGCAATATTTTTTATTCAACCACCTCACTAAAGAATGTTTTAGAGAAGGAAAGAAAGAAAAAGAAAGAAAGAAAGAAAGAAAGAGAAAGAAAGAAAGAAAGAAAGAAAGAAAGAAAGAAAGAAAGAAAGAAAGAAAGGGCTATCATGTGTAAAGGAGTATGCTACTAAGCCTGATGACCTGAGTTTGATTCCTGGAACCCACATGATAGAAGGAGACGGCCAACTCTTGGAAGTTATCCTCTGACAACTCTAAGGGTGCTGTGCCATCTGTGTTACCCCCGAAATAAACCAAGAATATTTTTTTTATAGAAAAACAACATGCTGATGGTGTGTGTAGCTCATCTGGTAAACTACTTGCTTCATGTGCAATATGCCTAGCTGAATGCTTGTTGCAATATTAATGCTTTTATTTCCCTACATTGAAGCATGGCTTTCACCCTAGAAGTTTGCTCAGTAAATTTTGTAATTGTTGCCTCTTCCTGCAATGGCATTTCTATCTTCTGGGTCTTTGATCTTCTTCTGGAGTTTGTATCATCTTCATGTCAGAGCAAATCTTATATGGGAAGCAAATTTTATATGATCTAAAAGAACTTAGAGAAAATGCACTAAAGGTTTAAAAATAACCCTCAGTATTATTGCAAAAAGCCAAATTCATGGCATAGCATCACACAATTTAACAATGGCACTTCAGTGGCAAAGGTAGGTTGATTTATGTTAGTTCAATGACAACCTGGTCCAAGGCCAGCTAGAGTAACATAGTAAGATATGTATTTATAAAATATGGCTGGAATTTTTTAATAATTTGGCTAAGTATAGAACAAGTTGAGCTGGGCTTGGCATGGTTGTTACAACATGTGGTTTTGGTAATCCCAACTGTATAAGAATCTGAGACAAGAGTATTTAGAGATTGAAGGCTAGCAAGGGTGATACAAAGAGATGTCCTACCCACAACTCAAAGCAAACAGCAACTCTACTTGGAAGTATATAGCATCATTTTTTGTTTTGTTTCTTTTTTTAAAAAAAAATATTTATTTATTTTATGTATAGGAGTACACTGTAACTGTCTTTAGACACACCAGAAGAAGGCATTGGATCTCATTATAGATGGCTGTCTGGTTTCTGGGAATTGAAGTCAGGACTTCTGGAAGAACAAACGAGGCTCTTAACCTTGGAGCCATCTCTCCAGGCTGGAAAACAGAATCTTTTATAGCACAATTGAGACTCAAACCTGTTCAGTAATAAAGGAAGACCTTGAACTTCTGGTTCCTTTGTATATAACTACCAGGTTCCTGGATTATAGGTGTAAGCCATTATATCTGGTCTGTTTGGTGCTATGTATCAAAGCATACACCCTACTGAGTTCTAGCCCCAGAGCTCAAAATCTAGAGTGTGAACACACTAATTCATTGACATGTTACTACTATTTTAGATAACCTTATTTTGTAATTTTGGGAGCTTTTGGAGTCTTTAATTCTGGTTTGCATTTTTAAGATGAAGTACATGGGTATGGGATTGCTACCAATAGTTGTGTGGAAAACCCAATAGGCCTTTTTTCCCCAAGAATTTTATACATGCATGTAATACATTTTTATCAAATATAATGCCCAATTCTTTCTTTCAATTTTTTCTTTATTCCTTAACCTCAGATAATCTGCCTAGCTTCATATAGCTTGTTTTAAGCCTGTGGAATCAACTTATTGATGCCTTTATATAAAAGTGTGTTCATTTTTGAAAGGACTAAACTTTCTCACAATCATGTAATGTATTATGTTTCTTTTAAAATATTACATGGGTCCATTATGTAGGTAACCAACTACTGTTTCTCAAGCACCTACAATCTTGCGTTATTCAAAAAGCAAAATATCCTCTGAAAACTCTTGATTGTTTTTCTTCCCAAATCACATTTTTCAGAAAAAAAATCTTAAGATGTTTGTAATGTGTGAAAATATATTTTGTACTTTCCAATAGGGTGTTAGAAAACTACATTTAAAAATATATTAAGAAATATTAAAGTCTACTAAGTTTGTTTGGCACAGTTCTACCGAAAAACCTGTCTGGAAAGAATCATCATAAATAGATCTTCTCTGCCTCCTCCTGGGCACACAGAGCTGACACGAAGAGCCTGCTGTCATTGCCTTACCACCATTCTGGCGCCATCTCTTTGCATACTTTCATAAGAACTGCCAGTCCAGAACAATACAGGTGAGATTCCCCACCTGCATTCATCTTCCCTGCCTGCTGAAACCTCAGGGGCATGACTAGCTGCCATAAGCAGCCAACTATCTATACTAGATTTTCATTCTCTTGCAATCTTTCTGTCCACCTTTATCAGATGTCTTGATCCTGAACCTTATAGTCCAAGGACACCCACCGGAGGCCTGACACACTGGGATCATCAAGGTTAGGCCTACTCCTAATACCTACTACAATAGGAATATCCAGTGACCAGAGGCGTAGAGATGGCTAAAGCCCTGTGAAAGAACACAAACAACAGCCAATGAAATATGACACCATCAGAGCACAGCTATTCTATTATAGCAAGCTCTGGATATTATACCACAAGTAAAGCACATGAAAATGTACTTAAGTCCAATCTAATGGACATGATAATGGCCTTTAAACAAGAAATTAATATATACCTTAAAGAAATACTGGAGCCCCGAACCATCTTGGGCACAATCTCAGCTGAGGGTTCCAAGGTCCCCACAGGACTCTCCATATGCCGTAGGCACCCTAGCAAAACCAGGGTCTTGAGATCAACTTTGAGTTTGATCTCAAAGCAATATCTGTTCCAAAAAACCCCAGAGGGTCTTGTGTTAGCAAAAATAGGGACAAAGGAAACCTGGCCGACCAGTGGCTGGAGTTCATTCTGGTCAGAGTCACCCCTGTGCCATCTTGGACATGATCTCTGTGGAGGGTCCCAAGGTCCCCAGAGGACTCACCACAATGCAGGCAGCCTAGCACACCAAGGATCTTGAGATCACTGGTGAGTGAAACACAACATCAATTCCAAAAAGCACAGAGGGTCATGTGCTAGCAGGAACAGGGTCAAAGGACAAAGGAAGGCCCTAGCACACCCAGAATCTTGGGATCACTGAGACCAGTATATGCAGAAGAGCACGTGGACAACAGAAGCAACACAGTTTCTTGGACAGGGTCCATTCAGGCCTTCATCCTCAGCCAGGAGACAAAGCTGAGATCCAGAGCCCTGTACACCTTCCCTGCCAGAGGAAAGGTAGCCTCCAGGGTGGCCCCCGACCACAGGACTCAGGAGATGGATCTGAACACCAGACTTCTGTGCACCTTCCCTGCAAGAGGAGAGCTTGCCTGCAGAGAGTGCTCTGACCACTGGGACTCAGGAGATAGATGGCCTCCCAGGAGTGCTAACAGAGGCTAAAGAATCACAGGAATAACAAGCTCCAGCCAGAGATAGCTAGAACATCTAACACCAGAAATTACCAGATGGCAAAAGCAAATGAAAAAAATCTTACTAAACAGAAACCAAGACCACTGGTCAGCGTCAGAACCCAGTACACCCACCACTGTGAGTCATGGATACCCCAACACACCCGAAAAGCAAGGTTTAGACTTAAAATCATATCTCATGATGCTGGTAGACGATTTTAAGGAGGGCATTAATAACTCATTTAAAGAAATACAGGAGTGCACTGCTATACAGGTAGAAGCA
Organism: Mus minutoides; assembly: GCA_902729485.2. Classification (NCBI taxonomy): domain Eukaryota; kingdom Metazoa; phylum Chordata; class Mammalia; order Rodentia; family Muridae; genus Mus; species Mus minutoides. The sequence continues at coordinate 3,275,194 of LR753308.1, read as the reverse complement.
CTTAAAGAGGAAGTACAAAAATCCCTCAAGGAATCACAAGAAAACACTGCTAAACAGGTAGAAGACCTTAAAAAGGAAACGCAAAAACCCCTTAAAGAATTACAGGAAAACACAACCAAGCAGGTAATGGAATTGAACAAAATCATCCAAGATCTAAAAAATGGAAGAATGGTGTTTCCCTAATTTCTTTCTCAGCCTATTTATCTTTTGTGTAGAGAAAGGCCATTGATTTGTCTAAGTTAATTGTATATCCAGCTATTGCCCTGAAGCTGTTTATCAGGTTTAGGAGTTTTTTGGTGGAATTTTTAGGGTCACTGATATGTACTATCATTTTGACTTCTTGATATTTTGACTTCTTCCTTTCCAATTTGTATCCTCTTGATCTCCTTTTGTTGTGGATTTCTTCTGGCTAGGACTTCAAGTACTATATTGAATTGGTAGGGAGAAAGTGGGCAGCCTTGTCTAGTCCCTGATTTCAGTGGGATTACTTCCAGTTTCTCTCCATTGAGTTTGATGTTGGCTACTGGTTTGCTGTATATTGCTTTTATTATGTTTCGGTATGGGCCTTGAATTCCTGATCTTTCCAAGACTTTTATCATGAAGGGTGTTGGATTTTGTCAAATGATTTCTCAGCATCTAAGGAGATGATCATGTGGATTTGTCTTTGAGTTTGTTTATTTAGTGAATTACATTGATGGATTTCTGTATATTAAACCATCTTTGCAACCCTTGGATGATCTTTTTGATATGTTCTTGGATTCGGTTTGCTAGGATTTTATTGAGTATTTTTGCATCAAAATTCATAAGGGAAATTGGTCTGAAGTTCCCTTTTTTGTTGGATCTTTGTGTGGTTTTGGTTTTAGAGTAATTGTGGCTCTGTAGAATGAATTGGGTAGAGTTCCTTCTGTTTCTATTTTGTGGAATAGTTTGAGGAGAGTGGGAATTAGGTCTTCTTTTAAGGTCTGAAAGAACTCCTCACTAAACCCATCTGGTCCTGTGCTTTTTTTCCTTGGGAGACTATTGATGAATGCTTCTATTTCTTTAGGGGAAATGGGACTGCTTAGATCATTAATCTGATCCTGATTTAACTTTGGTACCTGGTATCTGTCTAGGAAGTTGACAATTTCATCCAGGTTTTCCAGTTTAGTAGAATATAGACTTTTGTAGTAGGATCTGATGATGTTTTGGAATTCCCCAGGTTCTGTTGTTATGTTTCCTTTTTCATTTCTGATTTTGTTAATTAGGATACTGTCCCTGTGCCCTCTAGGGAGTCTGGCTAGGGGTTTGTTTATCTTGCTGATTTTCTCAAAGTACCATGTCCTGGTTTGGTTGATTCTTTGAATATTTCTTTTTGTTTCCACTTTGTTGATTTCAACACTGAGTTTGATTATTTCCTGCTGTATATTCTTCTTGGGTGAATTTGCTTCCTTTAGTTCTAGAACATCTAGGTGTGCTGTCAGGCTGCTAGTGTAATCTCTCTCTAGTTTCTTTTTGGAGGCACTCAGAGCAATGAGTTTTCCTCTTAGTACTGCCTTCATTGTGTCCTATAAGTTTGGGTATGTTGTGGCTTCATCTTCATTAAACCTTAAAAATTCTTCAATTTCATTCTTTATTTCACCTTCAACAAAATTACCGTTGAGCAAAGTATTGTTCAGTTTCCATGTAAATTTTGGCTTTCTGTTATTTATACTGTTATTGAAGATCAGCCTTATTCCATTGTGATCTGGTAGGGTGCATGGGATAATTTCTACACCCTTCTTAATAGTCACAAATGATATAAAATACCTTGGTATGACTCTAACTAAGGAAGTGAAAGATCTGTATGATAAGACTTCAAGTCTCTGAAGAAAGAAATAGAAAATCTTAGAAGATGGAAAGATTTCCTATGCTCATGGATTGGCAGGATTAATATAGTCAAAATGGCTATCCTGCTGAAAGCAATCTACAGATTCAATGCAATTGTAAGTCCCATTAAAATCCCAACTCAATTTTTCACTGAGTTAGAAAGGACAATTTGGAAATTCATCTGGAATAACAACAAAAAATAAATAAAAACAACAACAACAACAAAAAACTAGGATAGCAAAACTCTTCTCAATGTAAAAGAATCTCTGTTGGAATAACCATGCCTGACCTAAAGCTGTACTACAAAGCAATTGTGATTAAAAACTGCATGGTACTGGTACAGCAACAGACAGGTAGATCAATGGAATAGAATTGAAGCACCAGAAATGAATCCACACACCTATGGTCACCTGATCTTTGACAAGGGAACTAAAACGATCCAGTGGAAAAAAGACAGCATTTTCAGCAAATGGTTCTGGCTCAACTGGCGGTTATTACATAGAAGAATGTAAATTGATCCATTCTTATTTCCTTGTACTAAGGTCAAGTCTAAGTGGATCAAGGAACTCCACATAAAACCAGAGATCCTGAAACTTATAGAGGAGAAAGTGAGGAAAAGTCTCAAAGATATGGGCACTGGGGAAAAATTTCTGAATAGAACAGCAGTGGCAGATTGAGAATTGACAAATGGGATTTCATAAAATTTCAAACCTTCTATAAGATAAAAGACACTGTCAATAAGAAAGAAAAGACATCAACAGATTGGAAAAGGAAATCAGATAGGGGCCTAATATCTAATATATGGAGATAACCCAAAAGATGGACTACAGAAAATCAAATAGTCCTATTAAAAATGGGGTACACAATATCCATGGATTAAATATCTGAAACTGTGAAGAAGCACCAAATAAAATTTTCCTTCTATAGGCTACCTTGGTTATGTTGTTTCATCATAGAAAGAGTAATCTTAAAACCATGGCCATCATAGTAGTGAGCATGGCAGAAGTAAGGAAGGCATGAAATTAGAGCAGTAGCTTAGAAAGTATACCTTGAGGCCCAACCACTAGACATAGAGATGTTTTAGTCAGGGTTTCTATTCCTACACAAAACGTCATGACCAAGAATCAAGTTGGGGAAGAAAGGGTTTATTGACCTTATACTTCCAAGTTGCTGTCAGGACTGGAACTCAAGCAGGTCAGGAAGTAGGTGCTGATGGAAGGGCCAAGGAAGGATCTGACATACTGGCTTGCTGTCCCTGGCTTTCTCAGTTTGCTTTCTTGTAGAACCCAGGACTACTAGCACATAGATGGCTCTACCCACAGTGGTCCCTCCCACCCTTATTCACTAATTAAAAAAATACCTTACAGCTGGATCTCATAGAGATATTTCCTCAAAGGAGGGTCTTTTCTCTGTGATAACTCCATCTTGTGTCAAGTTGACACACCAAACCAGCCAGTAAAAGAGGTAACTGTAAACTGCATGGAATTTTGAAATTTTCAAGCCTGATAACACATCCTCCAACAAGGTCACCAACCCTAATGATTTACAAGAAGTTCCACTAAATTTGAAACAATCCTTCAAATATATGGGCTTATTGAGGCCACTCTCATTAGAGCCACTACAGAAACATATGCCTAACAATTCTGTTGCATCAGTAAAAGTAATGTGGTTAAATTATATTGAGAACAGCATCATTACTAATCACTATATGGAGATTAGCAATGATCAAAGAAAAGATTACAAATAAATTTACTGATAGGGCAGAAGAAGTGGATCAGCAATTAAGAGGACTTGTACTTTTTTCTGAGGACCAAGATTCAATTTCCAATGTATACAGGAGATCTCACAGCTCTTTGTCACTCGATTTGTAGGGCATTCAATGTCCTTTTCTAGTCTCTTTCAGGTGCCAGTATACATATTATGCACACAGGCATACATACATATTAAATCAAATTAAAATTGAAATGAAATTCATTACATATAGTAAAATGAGTAGTGTGTCTTCTTAGTGTCATTGTGAGACAGTATTAAAAAAAAAAAAAACAATCCAAAGGTTATATAATGTACACTTTTTACGCTTTTCTAAATAAACTATAGAGTTACATCCTAAATTATTTACTTACTGATGATAGGTGCCCTTAATATTTATGTTTTAATATTTTATAGGTCAATAGTAAGTTTGTGTTTAACCTGGAAGTTCACTTAAAAAATTAGAACACCGGGCCGGGCATGGTGGCGCACGCCTTTAATCCCAGCACTCGGGAGGCGGAGGCAGGCAGATTTCTGAGTTCAAGGCCAGCCTGGTCTACAGAGTGAGTTCCAGGACAGCCAGGGCTACACAGAGAAACCCTGTCTCGAAAAACAAAACAAAACAAAACAAAACAAAAAATTAGAACACCTTTGTTCAATTTTAATTTCTGTCGCTATATGATAACCTAACAAGCAACTTGTGGGAGGAAAGTTTTATCTTAGCTTATAATTCCAGGATATATCACAATCATTCTGAGACAGTAAGGGTGAGAACTCCAAGAAGCTTGTTACAGCACATCTTCAGCAACATATTGAATACAATAAAAATAAGTACTTATTAGTAGACAAAACTTTTTCTATGTATATTATTTATTCCACATGTAATTATCTGGAGCTCTAGTATCTTTATCATTCACTTACTAAGTCAAATGAACTAATTCAAAGCTGCTTGTAAAATAAAACTCTGTGTGAAAAATGAAGTGAAGTTGAAGAATTTTGTCTTTTCATCTCATTGAAAAAAATAAAGTCCTTTTTTATTAGATATTTTCTTAATTTACATTTCAACTGCTATCCCGAAAATTCCCTCCCCCCTCCCTCCTCCCTTCTCCCCTGCCCACCTACCCCCACTTCTTTTTTTATTTTTTTTTTAAGGAACTTGTTTATTTTAAAATTACCTTCCCAACAAACCATGAAACACTTGGATACCATGTTTCTCACTGAAGACACACTACATTGTAGATGGACTTTCAAAGTCAGAGACTTGACCAGAACCCAAAGGAGAGTGTCACTTGGTAAAAGAGTCTAAAGGATGCATAACGTGTCACGTGGGACGGATGACAACCTTGTGCTTTTCTCTCACTGTGGGGTTTACCAAACCTTAGGTTAACACAGGTGTCAACTTTCACCTGGAAAGGGATAGTTTTTACTATCTTACACCTACATTTACTATAAATAAAGTCCAAAGCAACAGATGTTTAAAAGAACAAAACTACATAATTTAGTACATAATTAAAATAAAAATATGACAGTGATAGTTGAATGTTTCAACAATATACAACCGGGATAAAGAACCATTTTGTACAATTTGGAGGTTGTTAAAGTGACCACTCAGGAGGCTGACAGTGCAAGACAGGCTTTCCAGTTACAAGCTCAAAACAGGAGTGCAAACAAGACTAAAGCTCTGTTCACAGTTATATGAGAGCTTGAAAGTGGTATGAAAAACGCTTCCCTCAGGTCATGCCCCAGAAATGCAATGTTTTTTCATGGTACAATTTTCTTCAATGAACTTTCCCTCAGTTGGGTCCCTACTAAGTCATGGTTGACCCAGAAGCACAGAGCTGAGTCAGATCAGAGGTCTGATGTCTATAGAAAGAGCCTTAGATTTGAGGTTCTGCCTTAGCCAGTATACCTGAACCCTACAGAGAAGAGATACATCAATGGACTGTAACAGTCTCTTGCGCCTGTAAAACTGGAGGACAAATGGACTGACAATTCTCCCCCAACAGGAAAGCTGCTGAGTGCTTAAATCAAGGTCGGTGCAGCTCTAACAAGTGGAGAAGTCTAGAAGTTCAAGATCAACACCAGTGCAGGAGTGGTGTGAAGTGTGCTGCCTAAGCAATGCATGCATCCATCCATGCAAATGGAGGACACGGCCCCAAAGAAAATGGAAAGCATGTATCTAACGCCTGGAGACACCCTTGCCAGTAGTTTATAAAAAGTCGCCACTGTAGATCCTCCTCTACAGCCAACACTCTCTCAGTCCTTCTGTCACCCATCACTTCAATACCAAAGTCCTAACCGCGTCTCAGACATTCCAGTTTGTTATAAGGTCACTTATAACAAACAAAAAGTCAACTTTAAAAAAAAAAAAACAAAAACAAAAACCAAAAAAACCAAGATAGAGTCCATTTAAAAAGTAGATTTTTTTTTCTTTCAAGTGAACAGGACATTTTATGTATTAAGCCTAACTTTTAGTCTGTCAAGAATGGGTTTGTTTAAAATCCATATGTAATGTGCATATATGCAGAAACAAATAAACTTAACACATCACCTGCACAGGAACAAGGTTAGCCCCCAAACATGATAGAATGGGCATGGTTAGTACAAATCTATTGCAAGGTAAGAAGGGTCTGTGCACCAGCTCCACCAGAGAAGTGCAAAGGATGCCAACTACAAGAGCCAAGTGTAAGTTGTGTCTGATCGCCTGGAAGCCTAAGGACACCATGTTGCTCCGATATCCTGACAGGAGTAGCTGCTTAAACTCTCAGCCATGGACGTCGTCCTCTGGAGCTAGAGCCATATTCCAATCTACTTTCTATTCCGAAGTCCCTTGGATTTCCTAAGAGAGTCTATGGCTTCCGTTGCCTTCCTTCGTTTCCGAGGGGAATCCTCACTCTGCCCAGACCCTGAGGAGGTTCCTACTGCACTTTCCATGACTTCCCGGAGCTTGCGTTCCAGCTCTGCCAGCCGTGCGTTCTGCTCGCCTATGATCTGGGTCTGCTCGAGCAGTTTCTGGTCTTGGTCTTGAAGCTGTTTCTGCTGCTCCTGCACTTTGCTGCGAAGCTCAGAAATCTCACGCCTGAGGACAGTCACGCCAGCACCGTTGGTTCTGACCTGCTGTTGCAGTTTGGTAACCTCTTGTCTGGACGGGTTTTGCTTGGAGAAGAGCTGCATTGTTGTCAGGGCTGCAGATGGTCCTGGAACTAGAGGAGAACCCATGAGTCTTCCCGACACATCTGATCCTGGCAATTTCCTCTTCAGAATTGGAACAATCCTCTCATCAAAGTACTCCATCGCCATGGAGGAGATGTCCCGTAACTCCTGCAGCACCTCATGAGCTCGCTGAGGGGCTCTGGTAGAATTGACATATCTCAGTACACGGTAAATCTCATCAATCACCTTTCCTGGGATGAAGCAACACAGGATGGAATCCACATACTTCATGAAGGTCATATTCAACAATGACAGCCTCGTTTCTACAGCGGCAAGGATGACTGCAAGCTTGTAAACCACTCTGGAAATCAGTCTGGCTGTTCCTCAGAAAATTGGACATAGTACTACAGGATGATCCTGCAATACCTCTCCTGGGCATAAATCCAGGAGATATTCCAATTGGTAATAAAGACACATGTTCCACTATGTTCATAGCAGCCTTATTTATAATAGCCAGAAGCTGGAAAGAACCCAGGTGTCCCTCAACAGAAAAATGGATACAGAAAATGTGGTACATTTACACAATGGAGTACTACTCAGCTATTAAAAACAATGAATTCATGAAATCCCTAGGCAAATGGATGGATCTGGAGGGTATCATCCTAAGTGAGGTAACCCAATCACAAAAGAATTCACATAACATGTACTCAGTGATAAGTGGATATTAGCCCAGAAACTCTGATTACCCAAGATACAATTTGGAAAACACATAAATCTCAAGAAGAATGAAGACCAAAGTGTGGACAGTTCGCCTCTTAGAATTAGGAACAAAGCACACATTGCAGGAATCACAGAGATCAAATGTGGAGCTAAGACAAAAGGATGGACCAAACAGTGACTGCTGCAGCTGGGGACCCATCCCATAGTCAGCCACCAAACGCAGACACTATTGCATACACCAGCAAGATATTGCTGAAAGGTCCCTGATATAGCTGTCTTGTGTGAGGCTATGCCAGTGCCTGGCAAACACAGAAGTGGATGCTCACAGTCAGCTATTAGATGGAACACAGGTTTCCCAAGGGCGGAGCTAGAGAAAGTACCCAAGGAGCTGAAGTGGTCTCTGACCCTATAGGTGGAAGAACAATATGAACTAACCAATACCTCCAGAGCTCGTGTCTCTAGCTGCATATATAGTAGAAGATGGCCTAGTTGGCCATCAAGGGAAGAGAGGCAGCTTGGTCATGCAAACCTTATATCTCCGAGTACAGGGGAACACCAGGGCCATGATGTGGGAGTGGGTGGGTATGGGAATCAGGTGGGGGATAGGGGAGGACATAGGGGACTTTTGGGATAGCATTTGAAATGTAAATGAAAATATATCTAATAAAATTAGAAAATAAAGTTTAAGTAATGTAAAAATCTCATTACAGTTTTCTTTGCTACATTGAGGTTTATTTATACTTTTGCATTTTACTCTGTATATGTTTTGTATGCTACTATGCTACTTTTTTTTTTAGATAATGTGAATCTTATCTATTTAAAAATTACCAATTTTTGCCTTATTGATTATTTCCTTTGTAAATCTATTTTAATTTAATGAGTATTTGGTATTATGTTATTTTACTTATTGTTGTATCTGCTTGTTGAAGAATTTAATTTGCGTGTTTTCTAGAATGTTTGCATATATTTGATGAATACTGATTTCAAATTTCATTTTCTCTGGTATCATAAATGCCAGCTGTCAAGAATATACTCTCATCATTGGATAAGTGATACAATAATCTATTGACTTTATATTTGTGATATCTCAGTTTGAATCTAGAATCTCATGCACACAAGGCAGACTTTACTTTATTAACGTCTACATTACACAATTATTTGGCTTACTCTGTTCTTATTTTATACTAGCTTCTTTAAGTGTTTAAATATCCTTAATTTTTACTATTTTTATTTTTTATTTGCTTATGGTTTCTAGTTAAAATTTTATATGTAATTAACTCACTTTATTTAATTTTGCCTTCTTTTGCAAGACTATTTTATTCTTATAGTGTTGAGATCACTGGTGAGTTTCTGACACACCAAGTTTGTGTAGGGGCTGCACTAATTATAATTAGTGGTTTAAGAAAGGCACACACACACACACATACACACACGCACTCACACAGATAAATAGTGTACTTTGCATTGAACTTTTTTTTTTTTTTTTATGATTTTTGGCTATTGGCTGTACGCTTCCCAGCCTTGAGCAGATTTTTTCCAACCTAGAGCAGGTTGAACAGACCTTGAGTGCTTGCAACAATAGACATTAATGACCTAAGTGGAGTCATCTGCCTTGCAAGTGGAAGTTCCCACAACAATTTTGAAGAAAAGTCTGCCCTCTGATCATGCTTTGCAACATAATCCAGCCGAAACAAAGGATGGGTCTGTGACATTTCCCTATATAAATGCGCTGTTGAATATATTAAACTTGGAGCCTTGATCAGAACCTTGTCTTGGCTTCATTCTTCTCTCACAACCCTTTCCATGCCAAGACAAAATTCAGGCATATATAGGATATATATATATATATATATATATATATATATATATATATATATATAGGACAAATTAGAACTAGATAATTCCTGAGAAAGGAAGAATCTTTCTCTTCTGAGTACATGGTCACTGGTAAGTTTCTGACCCACAAAGTTTGTGTAGGAGATGCACTAATTATAATTTATCATTTAGAAAAGTGTGTGTGCGTGTGCGTGTACACACACACACAGTGGTGGATATTAAAAATCTCCAGCATTCATGTGGTAATAACTTCTTATAGAGTATGAGGACTTCTATGAAATAGTTCTTCTTCAATGTAGATGTAAGTAGAAACAGAGAGGAAGAAGATAATCATTCATGGTACTTCTTTTTACACTTTCCAAAATGTTTATAGCCATATATACTTTATACTCTTATGTATTCAGACTACCAAATATGCATGATTCCAAATTAATATTTATAAAATTATTTTTCACCTTATTTTTGTCTCATTTAATTTTATTATTCCTTCTGTTTTGATTTACTTGTTCAAAACTTAGTGGTCTATGCTGCTTTCATTTCACATGTAATTTTACTTCCTTGGTTTCTTTTCTTTTTTTCAATTTTTATTAGATATTTTCTTCATTTACATTTCAAGTGTTATCCAGAAAGTTCCCTATACCCTCCCCCATCCCGCCCTGCTCCCCTTCTTTTCTAATTTATATTGTATCCTTTCATTTAATTGTCAGTGTACAATTAGTGATTCAAATCTTGCCCAAACAGTAGGAAGGTTGTAGTTATATTTTCATCATATTATTGACTTGTATCATAACTTTGTGCTGATATCTGATTTTATTAGCTTTACATATTACATTTGTTATATTTGCTATTATTATCATCTCATGTAGAAATCAATATATTTCCATCTCACTTGATTTTTGTCTAGTTCTATGTTTTCTACAAAACAAATGCATCCTTCAGAAACTCTTTAGAAATTCCTTATTATAAATGAACCCATAGTAAAACTATCTTTTTTTTTTTTAAGGACTAGATTTATTTGGAGGAAAACTAAAATTTCTCAACCCAAGGATGCAATTTTATATCCCTAAACTTCTCCCAGATGATGTCTACAGGTTAAAAATATTAGGGAAAGGCTGGAAGAACTTGTGGGGGAGGGCAACCCAATAGGAAGACAAGGACTCTCAACTAACCCGTGTCTTTGAGATCTCTTAGACACTGAGACATGAATAAGGCAGCATACACTACCTGTTAAGAGGCCTCCAACACATATACAGCAGAAGACTGCCTGTCCTGGCCTCAGTGAGAGAAGAGAGCCTAAATCTGGAGAAATTTGAGTCTTCAGAGAGTGGGGAAGCCGGGCATGGTAGGGGTGGGAAAATATTCTTGGAGACTGGGGAGGGGTAATGAGATGAGGAACTTTTGGAGAGTGGCCCTGGAGGGAGATAATGATTGGACTACAAAAATCAATTAAATATAATTAAAAAATAATAATTTTCATTGAAGATACATTTATAAAAATTATATGTATTCAAAAGTGGTGCATAAGACATTACCTGTTTTTATCTTTAATAAAGGAACAAAGTAGTAGAGTAGAACAAAACAGCATTCTTTTGGATGCAACAATCTGGAAGGGAAATAGACATGAAAAGGACAAACTACCTTTTCATTATCTATGATCAATGGTTTTTAAAAGGTCCATTCAACTGTGGGTATTTCTCTAAAAGCCCACTTCCTAGCAACTAGGCAATTAAGCCCACTAAGTGTTTTGCTATGTATACTGCTACAGCACACTAAACCAATGTACCTGCACAACAGGCCTAAGGCTTTCATATTAAGACCAAGGTATCATTTGTCTGCAGGCACCCTGACTTCCAACAACAGGGAAGTTTGCTATCTTTGGAGCTGATGTATACAAAGGTACACATTAAAGCAAACATGTCAAGTTGCTATGTTACAAAAGAAACAAGAAACTTGTTCAATAACTCTTTTCATTATCCTTCCTTCTTATGGGAAGTCAAGAAACCAAAGCTCTTAGTCAGAAAACCACACAATCAAGGTCACATTATAAACCAAGTACTGACATGGGCTTACAGTGAAGGAAATTTGCAGAAACCTTAAAAAACTCCAATCAAGAATGAAGATCTTAACCCAACTGTCTTCATTTATACACACTTATTCATTATCCAATTGAAGAACTCTGATCTCCAAAGGGGTGAGAGCAGTGGCAGCAATCAAAGATACCAAAGGGCTGGATTGCTTGAGAAAAACAGTGAGTCCTTAGACCACAGCTTCTGATGGACAAGATAAACTGCCTGTGTAGCTGGTGTGTAACTTACAGAGACTGCTTATGGGAGGTTAACAGTGTCATCATGAACATATGATGACCAGAGTGATAAAGTCTTGAAAGAATGAGGATATATTTGAAATTTTAGAAAGGACATTGTTTAGAAGGGGTAAAACAAGACTGGAACTTCCCTCCTCCAATTGGTTTCTAATTCCAAAATGACCATCCTGTTTATGTTGTTACTGGAGGTCAGACCACTTCCCTTACTAACTGGTATAAAAAAATCAACCACCTCCCTAAATCCTTTCAAATCACACATGTTTCCTATGCATTTTGATACCCAAGCAGTACAAATTGTTTGTAGTGTGTAGATTCACTTCCAACTACCACTTTGGGGGAAGGGGTAAAAAAGGAAACAACTGCCCCTGGACTGGCTCCAGTTAAGTTAGAAATAAAGAAAAAGGGCTGGCAGCCTCCTGAAGGCTTAAACAACTTGATGGACTAAATCTGCCTTTCTAAGAATGGGAAATTTATTCAGGGAGTGTTTGGGAATTCAAATGTACCTTCACAGTATGATAAGAACTAAAGATTAGTAATGTTGTTATTCCATGCACCATTCTCTTTTGCTTAAGAGATGTGAATGAATCTCAAGGTCATTACATTTTTGCATAATTGCAGGGCCATTGGTGTAAGGGAAGAGGTGGGATAGAGAGAGCCCATGTCTGGCCAGAGTTCCAGTGCTCTAGGAGGGAGGATGTGGGAAGACTACTGGACTCTTTCCATGCAGCCCTGGGTGATCATCTGGCTATGTGAAGCATCCCACACTGGATACAATGGAGGACCTGAGAACAGAATAGGGGCTTACACTCAGCCTAGGAGGGGAAAGGAAGAGAGGTCAGGTGGAAAGGGGGTGCTGGGGGGTTCTGAGTGTCTTTTGACCGGGTCTTAATGAACAGACAGTCTATGGTTTTAGAGATTTGTTGTAGAAAGGCAGGGGGAAAGAGGAGAGGGAGGGAGAGAGAGAGAGAGAGAGAGAGAGAGAGAGAGAGAGAGAGAGAGAGAGAGAGAGAGAGAGAGAGAGAGAGAGAGAGAG
>LR753308.1:3197972-3262435 GCA_902729485.2 Mus minutoides | reverse complement strand
AACAGCCTCTCTTATAGTGGGCTTGTTATCTTGCTGTTGCTAGGTAACTGTGGTGAGGAGTCTAGTCAAAAGTCCAGAAGCTTGGGACATGCATGGTGTATGTGACTGCTAGCTACATGCCTCTCTTGTGGGGGCTGTGGGGGCAGTAACTTCGACAGGAGCCAGGAGTCCAGGAGACATGAGGGAAAACCTTCTGTCCCATGTAGGTGAAAAGTACCACCACTGGTTCCTAACAGAGTTCAAGACCTCAACTGTACTGGAGACCAGGCTGTCTCTACATAACCCATTGCCCCACACATAATGGAGCCCCAGGCACTAGTAACACAGGTAACTAGTATTATCAGAATTTGTCAAAAATGCCCCCATTCAGACATGGTAGCATCATCTCTCTGGTTATGATTGTGATTCTCCATTAATATCTATACTTTGAAAGCCTTCAGTAGCATGCAGAAACATTTCTTTTGCTTCTTTTTTTTTTTTTTAAGTTAGGAAAAACTTTCAAGAGATAGTGAGTTTATTTTGTCTTTTCTGGGTAGAGGTTTGATTTGCTTTTGAATGTTCTGGGGTAGAGAGTAGGAGAAAGGTCTAGGCTCCTACCCAATAACTCGAAGTATCCTCCCCATCTCAGGCCTCTAACCAGTCCCAGAGATTCATCCCACCAATTTCCATCCTCATTCCTAGTCCTCAACTGCTTGCCCACTCCTCACACTTGATCTTTATCTGTTTTTCTCCTTACCCTCTCTTGAACCAAGCTAACCTCTCTCCATCTAATACTGATAAATAGTTAATTTCCCTTTCTGAGTGAGATCTGTGGATCCTCCCTCTTAAGCTCCTTATTACCCATTTTTGGGAGGTCTGTGAATTGGAGCATGTTTGTCCTACACTTTATGTCTAATGTCTACATCTATGTGAGTATATACCTTATGTGTCTTTGTGGCTCACAATTACCTCATTTAGGAGGATATACTCAAGTTCCATCCATTATCTGCAAAACTCATGACACCTTTGTTTTTTATAGTTGAACAGTATCCCATTGTGAAGTTGTCCCACATTACTCTATCAATCCTTCAGGTGAAGGATATGTAGGTTGTTTCCAGTTTCTGGATAAATATTATCCCCTTTCCTGGTTTCCCCTCTGAAAAACCCTATCCCTTTCTCCATACCCTGTTCACAAACCCACGAAAACAAATTTACTAGCTCTGGCATTCCCCTACACTGGGGCATAGAGCTTTCACAGGACCAACGCCTCTCTTCCCACTGATGCCAAACTAGGACATCCTCTGCTACATATGCAGTTAGAGCCATGACTCCAACCATGTGTAATCTTTGGTTAGTAGTTTAGTTCTTGGGTGCTCTGAGGTTACTCTTTAGTTCATATTGGTGTTCCTCAAATGGGCTACAAACCCCTTCAGCTCCTTGGGTCCTTTCTCTAGCTCCTTCATGTCATGGACCTTGTGCTCAGTCCAATGGATGGCTGTGAGCATCTACTTCTGTATTTGTCAGCAACTGGCAGAGCCTCTCAGAAAACAATTTATCATGCTCCAGAAAGCAAGCATTTGTTGGCATCCAGAATAATGTCTGGGTTTGATGATTTTATATGTAATTGATCTCCAGGAAGGGCAGTCACAGGATGGTCATTCCTTCAGTCTCTGCCATACACTCTTTATCTGTAACTCTTTCCATGAATATTTTGCTCCCCCTTCTAAGAATAATCAAAGTATTAACATTTTGTCTTCCTTCTTCTTGAGTTTCATGTGATTTGTGAATTGTATCTTGAGTATTCTGAGCTTTTGAGCTAATATCTTCTTATCAGTGAGAGCATATCATGTATGTTCTTTTGTGATTGGGTATACTTACTCAGGATGATATGCTCAAGCTCCATCTATTTGCCTAAGAATTTCATAAATTTATTGTTTTTACTAGCTGAGCAGAATTCCATTGGGTAAATTACCATATTTTCTGTATCCATTCCTCTATTGAGGAACATCTGTGTTCTTTCCAGTTTCTGGCTATTATAAACAAGGCTACTATGAACATAGTGGAGCAAGTGTTCTTATTACATGTTGGAGCATATTCTGGGTATATGCTTAGGAGTGATATTGCTGGGTCATCAGTAATATGCCCAATATTCTGAGGAACCACCAAAATGATTTCCAGAGTGGTTGTACCAGCTTGCAATCCCACCAGCAATGGAGGAGTGCTCCTCTTTCTCCACATCCTTGACAGAATTTGCAGTCCCCTGAGTTTTTAATCTTAGCTCTTCTGATTTGTGTGAGGTGAAATCTCAGGGTTGTTTTGATTTTCATTTCCCAGATGACTAAGGATGTTGAATATTTCTTTAGGTGCTTCTCAGTCATTCATTATTCCTCAGTTGAGAATTATTTGTTTAGCTCTGTACCCTATTTTTTTTCAAAATAGGGTTTCTCTGTATAGCCCTGGCTATCCTGGAACTCACTTTGTAGACCAGGCTGGCTGTGAACTCAGAAATCTGCCTGCCTTTGCCTCCCGAGTGCTGAGATTAAAGGCGTGTGCCACCACGCCAGGCTGTACCCCATTTTTAATAGGGCTATTTGGTTCTCTGGAGTTTAACTTCTTGAGTTTCTTGTATATATTGGATAGTAGCCCTCTTTCAGATGTAGAATTCATAAAGCTCTTTGCTCAATCTGTTGGTTGTCATTTTGTCCTATTGACAGCGTCCTTTGCCTTTCAGAAACTTTGCAATTTTGTGAGGACCCATTTGTCAATTCTTGATCTTAGAGCATAAGCCATTGGTGTTATCTTCATTAAAATTTTCGCGGTTTCCATGTGTTCAAGCCTCTTCTCTACTTTTACTTCTATTAGTTTCAGTGTATCTGGTTTTATGAGGAGGTCCTTGATCCACTTAGACTTGAGTTTTGTACAAGGAGATAAGATGGATCAATTCACATTCTTCTACATGATGACCACTAGTTGAGCCAACATCATGTGTTTAAAATGCACTTTTTTCCCACTGGATGGTTTTAGTTCCTTCGTCAAAGATCACATAACCATAGGTGTGTTGGTTCATTTCTGGGTCTTCAATTTTATTCCATTGATCTACCTACCAATAATGTACAGTTTTGTTTTACTTTTTATCATCATTCCTCTTTAGTACGATTGAGGTCGTGCAGATTGTAATTCCACCAGAAGTATTGTTGTTGTTGTTGTTGTTGTTGTTGTTGAGAATGTTTTTGATCTCCTAAGTTTTTTGTTATTCAAGGTAAATTTTCAAATTATTCTTTCTAACTATGTGAAGAATTGAGTTGATATTTTGATGGGGATTGCATTAAATCTGCAGATTGATTTCAGCAAAATGGATATTTTTGTTATATTAATCCGGGCAATCCATGAGCATGGAAGATCTTCTGAGTTCTTCTTCAATTTCTTTCTTTAGCGACTCGAAGTTCTTATTATACAGATCTTTCACTTCCTTAGTTAGAGTCCCACCAAGGTATTTTATATTATTTGTGACTATTGTGAAGGGTGTTGTTTCAGTAATTACTTTCTCAGTCCATTTATCCTTTGTGTAGAGGAAGACCACTTTGAATTAATTTTATATCCAGCTACTTTGCTGAAATTGTTTATCAGGTTTAGGAGTTCCCTGGTGAAATGTTTGGATTCACTTATGTATACTATCATATCATTTGCAAATATTTATATTTGCAATTCTTCCTTTCCAATTTATATCCCTTTGATCTACTTTTGTTGTCTTATTGCTCTGGCTAGGACTTCAATTACTATGTTGAGTAGGTAGGGAGAAAGCGGTCTGCCTTGTCTAGTCCCTGATTTTAGTGGGGTTGCTTCAAGTTTCTCTACATTTAGTTTGATGTTGGCTACTGGTTTGCTGTATATTATTTTTACTATGGTCAGGTATGAGCTGGGAATTCCTGATCTTTCCAAGCCATTTATTATAAAGATCTGTTGGATTTTTTTCTCAGTATCTAATGAGATGATCATTTTTTTTTCCTTTGAGTTTGTTATATATTGGATTACATTGATGGATTTCTGTATACTGAACCATCCCTACATCCCTGCGTTGAAGCCTAATTGATCATGTTGGATGATCCTTATGATGTGTTCTTGGATTCGGTTTGCGAGAATTTTGTTATTATTGCCTCAATATTCATAAGGAAATTGTGCTGAATTTCTCTTTCTTTGTTGGGTCCCTTTCCATTTCTGATTTTATTATTTTAGATATGGTCTTTCTGACTTTTAGTTAGTTTGTCTGAGCGTTTTCTATCTTGCTGATTTCCTCAATGAATGGCTCTTCATTTCTGTGATTCTCTCTACTGTTCTCTCTCTCTCTCTCTCTCTCTCTCTCTCTCTCTCTCTCTCTCTTTTAATCCATTTATTGATTTCAGACTCGAGTTTGATTATTTCCTGTGGTCTATTTTCTTGTGTGTATTTGATTCTTTTATTTATTTATTTATTTTGTTTCGCTCTTTTAGGTGTACTTTTAAATTGATATGATGAGAACTCTCTAATTTGTTTATGAAGCCACTTAGCCCAACGAACTTTCCTCTTAGCATTTCTTTATTGTATCTCCTTAATTTTTGGTGTATTGTGCTTTCATTTTTTTTTTTTTTTGGACAGGGTTTCTCTGTATAGCCCTGGCTGACCTGGAACTCGCTTTGTAGAATAGGGTGGCCTCAAACTCAGAAATCTACCTACCGCTGCCTCCCAAGTGCTGGGATTAAAGGCCTGCACCACCACCGCCCAGCGTGCTTTCATTTTTATTTAAGTTTAGAAAGTCTTTACTTTCTTTCCTAATTTCTTTCCTGATCCAGTGATCATTGAATAGATAATCTTTCGGTTTTCTTAAGTTTGTCAGTTATCTTCTCTTTCTGTTGTTGTGGAAGTCCAGCTTTAATCCTATGTTTCTGATATGAAACAAGGGGTTATGTCAAACATCTTGTATCTGTTGAGGCTTGCTTTCTAACAGATTATATGGCTAATTTTGGAAAAGGATCCTTGAAGTGCTGAGAAGAAGAAATATTCTTGTATGTTTGGGGAAAAGTTTTTTTTACATAGTTGATTCATAACCTTAATTAGTTTTCATTAGCATTTTGTCTAAGCTCTGCCCCACAGTTACCTGGAAATAGCCAGGTTTGTGTGACTCACTATAAAAGGGGCTGCTTGCCGCCCTCCACGTCCTCATTCTTGCTTTCTTGCTCCTGCTCTGTACTCTTACCCCTTGCCCCCTCTCTCCCTATTTTGCTCCCCTCCACCTCTCTCTCTACATGCTCATGGCTGGCCTCTCCTCCTCCTCCTCCTCCTCCTCCTCCTCCTCCTCCTCCTTCTCCTCCTCCTCCTTCCTTCCTTCCTCTCTCTCTCTCTCTCTCTCTCTCTCTCTCTCTCTCTCTCTCTCTCTCTCTATCTCTCTCTTTCTCCCTTTCTCTGTCTTTATTACCCTCTCAATTCCACTTCCCATGCCTTGAATAAACTCTATTCCTTACTATACCATTGTGTGGTTGGCCACTCTGGGGAAAGGATGCTACACTGTGGGGCCTCTTTGCACATACTTGAGGACACATCAACCAAGCATTTTTTTTATCTTTCTTTTATTTTATCTTTCTTTAATTTATTTTATTTTATTTTATTAGTTTTTCAAGACAGGCTTAGACAGGCTTTCTCTGTGTAGCCGTGGCTGTCCTGGAACTCACTCTGTAGACCAGGCTGCCCTCGAATTCAGAAATCTCCCTGCTTCCTCCCTAGTGCTGGGATTGAAGGTATGTGCCATCAATGCCTGGCACTTTAGCTTTTTAATAAACACAATAGTTTCTTAATTTTCCTGTTTGGGTTCTGTCTTGATGTCCTGTCCTTTGGTAAAAGTGAGACATTGAAATATCCCATTATTAATATGGGCTTTGATGTGTAATCTAATTAATATGCAGTGGAAGGCTGGTTCATGTTTTAGCTTCAATTCTTCTAGCCTGTGTCTTTTGGAGAAAATTGAGTTCAATGATGTTGAGATATATGAATGACCAATGATTGATAATTCCTGTTTATTGATGATGGCAGTATTAATGTGTGTGTGTGTGTGTGTGTGTGTGTGTGTGTGTGTGTGTGTGTGCTTCACTTACTTTGTTTTTACTCAAGTGGAATTACTTATTTTGTGTGTTTTCTTGTGTGTGAATCCACCTGGATTCAAAGTTTTCCTTCAACTGTTCTAAGGATGGATTTGTGGAGAGATACATGTTTAAATTTGGTTATATCTTGATTGAGCGATTTGCTAGGTATTGTAGTTTAGATTGTGATCTCTCTTCACCTTCCTCCTCCTCTTCTTCTCCTTCTCCTCCTTTTCCTTCTCCTCCTCTTCTCCTTCTCCTTCTGCTTCTTCTCACCCTCCTCCTCCTCCTCCTCCTCCTTCTTCTGCTAAAGTCACTGTATTCAGAGAGGGAGAAAGGAAATGCTGATAATAAAATTTTGAGTTTTTCTTATATCTTAAAATACATTTCAAAAAATACATTTCATTTACTCATATCTTTGCATATATCAATTGATTTGATACATATTTAATTTTGAATAATTTAAAAATAACATTCTGATTTACATTATCTGTAATGAGATCTTTCTTAATTTTTTGGTTTAAATTAGTGTGTGTGTGTGTGTAAGTTAGTTTAATTTGCCTCTGATAATATCTCCTTCTAGTTTGTTTAACGTCTCATAATATTTAAAGTATTTCAACTATAATATTGTCTAAAAATTAACTTACATTTCTCTTTAACTGTGTTGGACTTAGTGTTTTATTTTTCATGAAGTAGCTTTCTAATATTGTTCATTAAGTGACTAACGATATAGAAGCTTTACATAGGACTTAACCATCATTAGAAAACTGTATCCATTTTTGTTTTATTTTTGCTTTTTTATTTTCTCAAGAAATTTTTTTTTTAGTTGGTGGAAGTAGTAAACAAAGCCTACAGATTCTTGTACAACATGAATCCTGTGCCCTTATCATCTAATCACTTACAGGTGTGTAGCTATTTCTTCTAAATTAAAACATTTGTCCTGGTAGAAGATTTATTAACATTTGAAAGGTAAAGAACAAACAAACAAATAAACAACAACAAAACAATTCTTAGGAGGCTCCTACAGGTTAGACATAACAATTTTCTGCTACCAAATTTTATGAACAATAACAATATATGATAATTAAACAGGTTTTTTGCATTAATGTTCAATTATTTTTCATAATGATACAT
Organism: Mus minutoides; assembly: GCA_902729485.2. Classification (NCBI taxonomy): domain Eukaryota; kingdom Metazoa; phylum Chordata; class Mammalia; order Rodentia; family Muridae; genus Mus; species Mus minutoides. Next base: position 3,255,215 of record LR753308.1, on the reverse strand, counting down.
AAAATTGTTCATAATTTGTAATTCCTCCATTTGCAGAAATACCAACAAATGTCTATTCAACAAAAAATGAACATCAACAACTTCATCCTTAAATAGTTCTGTTCACTCTTATTTAGTGAACCACTGAGTTTACTGGGTTCATCATAGAGCTAATAAGGAACTGTTATTAACAAAAAGCTATGTAGGAGAACTAAAAAAGCATTGTGTCACTTAACAACTTATGTAATTCATTTGGAAAGAAGCATCTCTAGATTTCTGAGAAGCTTACATGGAGCTCAGCTGGGAAAAGAGTCTTCATTCAATATATATATATATATATATATATATATATATATAATAGTTTTTTTTTTTTAAGTTTCTCTTTCCAATTTTTATTAGATCTTGGCTTTCTTTACATTTCAAATGCTATCCCGAAAGTGCCCTATACCTTCCCACATCCCATGCCCTGCTCCCCAATACACCCACTCCCACATCTTGGCCATGGCATGGCCCTGTATTAGAGCATATAAAGTTTGCATGACCAAGGGGCCTCTCTTCCCAATAATAACCAACTAGGCCATCTTCTGCTACATATGCAGCTAGAGACACGAGCTCTGGGAGTACTGGTTAGTTCATAATGTTGTTCAAGCTATAGGGTGGGAGACCCCTTCTGCTTCTTGGGTACTTTCTCTAGCTCCTCCCTTGGGAACCCTGTGTTCCATTTAATAGATGACTGTGAGCATCCACTTTTTGTTTGCCAGGCACTGGCATAGCCTCACACAATACAGCTATATCAGGGCCCTTTCAGCAATATCTTTCTGGTGTATGCAATAGTTTCTGCTTTGGTGGCTTATTATGGGATGGGTCCCCAGCTGCAGCAGTCACTGGTTGGTTCATCCTTTTGTCTCAGCTCCACCCTTGATCTCTGTAACTCTTTCAATGTGTGCTTTGTTCCTAATTCTAAGAAGGGGTGAAGTGTCCACACTTTGGTCTTCATTCTTCTTGAGGTTCATTTGTTTAGCAAATTGTATCTTGGGTAATCTAGGTTTCTGGGCTAATATCCACTTATCAGTGAGTACATGTTATGTGAATTCTTTTGTAATTGGGTTACCTCACTCAGGATGATACCCTTCATATCCATCCATTTGCCTAGGAATTTTGTAATTCATTGTTTTTAATACCTGAGTAGTACTCCATTGTGTAAATGTACCATATTTTCTGTATCCATTGTTGTGTTGAGGGACACCTGGGTTCTTTCCAGCTTCTGGCTATTATAAATAAGTCTTCTATGATCATAGAGGAGCATGTGTCCTTATCACCAACTGGAACAACTTCTGGATAAATGCCCAGGAGAGGTATTGCAGGATCCTCTGGTAGTAGTAGTATGTCCAATTATCTGAGTAACCTCCAGACTGATTTCCAGAGTAGTTGTAAAAGCTTGCAGTCCCACCAACAATGGAGGAGTGTTCCTCTTTCTCTACATCCATGCCAGCATCTGCTGTCACATGAATTTTTGATCTTAGCCCTTCTGACTGGTTTGAGGTGGAATCTCAGGGTTTTTTTTTTTTTTTTTTTTGATTTGCATTTCCCTGATGATTAAGGATGTTGAACATTTTTTCAGGTGCTTCTCAGCCATTCGGTATTCCTCAGTTGAGAATTCTTTGTTTAGTTCTGTGCCCCATTTTTAAATGGGATTATTTGATTTTCTAGTGTCCAACTTCTTGAGTTCTTTATGTATATATATATATATATATATATATATATATATATATATATATATATATATATATATATATATGATATTAGTCCCCTATATAATTTAGGATTGTAAAAGATCCTTTCACAATCAGTTGGTGGACTTTTTGTCTTCTTAACAGTATCTTTTGCCTTACAAATGCTTTGCAACTTTATGAGGTCCCATTTGTCAATTCTTGATCTTACAGCACAAGCCATTGCTGTTCTATTCTAGAATTTTTCCCCTGTGTCCATATCTTCGAGGCTTTTCCCCACTTGTTCCTCTACAAGATTCAGTGTCTTTGGTTTTATGTGGAGTTCCTTAAACCACTTAGACTTGAACTTTGTACAAGATGACAAGAATGGATCAATTCCCATTATTCTACATGATAACTACCAGTTGTGCCAGCACCATTATTTGAAAAGGCTATTTTTTTTTTCCACTGGATGGTTTTAGCTCCCTTGTCAAAGATCAGTTGACCATAGGTATGTAGATTCATACCTATTCCATTGATCTACCTGTCTGTTGCTGTACCAGTACAATGCAGTTTTTTATTACAATTGCTCTGTAGTACAGCTTATGGTCATGCATGGGGATTCCACCAGAGGTTCTTTTATCCTTGAGAAGAGTTTTTGCTAGCCTAGGTTTTTTTTTTTTTTTTTTTTTTTTTTTTGTTATTCCAGATGAACTTGTAAATTACCCTTTCTAACTCTGTGAAGAATTGATTTGGAATTTTGATGGGGATTGCATTGAATCTGTAGATTGCTTTAGGCAAGATAGCCATTTTTATTATATTGATCTTGCCAATCCATGATCATGGGAAATCTTTCCATCTTCTGAGATCTTCTTCAATTTCTTTCTTCAGAGACTGAAGTTCTTATCATACAGATCTTTCACTTCCTTAGTTAGAGTAACACCAAGATATTTTATATTGTTTGAGATTATTGTGAAGTGTGTTGTGTCCCTAATTTCTTTCTTACCCCATTTATCCTTTGTACAGATAAAGGACATTGATTTGTTTTAGTTAATTTTATATCCAGCTACTTCACTGAAGCTGTTTATCAGGTTTAGGTGTCTCTGGTGGAGTTTTTAGGGTCACTTATATATACTATCATATCATCGGCAAATAGTTATATTTTGACTTCTTCCTTTCTAAATTGTATTCCCTTGACCTCATTTTGTTCCCGAATGGCTCTGGCTAGGACTTCAAGTACTATATTGAATAGGTAGGGAGAAATTGGGCAGCCTTGTGTAGTCTCTGATTTTAGTGGGATGGCTTCCATGTTCTCTCCATTGAGTTTGATGTTGGCTACTGGTTTGCTGTACATTGCTTTTATTATGTTTAGATATGGGCCCTGAATTCCTGATCTTTCCAAGACTTATCATGAAGGGGTATGGGATTTTGTCAAATGCTTTCTCAGAATCTAAAGAGATGATCGTGTGGTTTTTATCTTTGAGTTTGTTTATATTGTGGATTATGTTGATGGCTTTCCATATATTAAACCATCCCTGCCTCCCTGGGAAGAAGCCTACTTGGTCATGATGGGTGATCATTTTAATGTGTATTTGGATTCCATTTGTCAGGATTTTACTTAGTACTTTTTCACTGGTATTCATAAGGGAAATTGGTCTGAAGTTCTCTAACTTTTTTGTGTCTTTATGTGGTTTAGGTATCAGAGTAATTGTGGCTTCATAGAATGAATTGGGTAGCATATCTTCACTTTCTATTTTGCTGAATAGTGTGAGAAGAACTGGAATTAGGTCTTCTTAGAAGGTCTGATAGAACTCTGTACTAAACCCATCTGGTCCTGGGCTTCTTTTGGTTGGGACACTATTTTTTTTTTTTTTTTTTTTTTTTTTTTTTTTTTTTTTTTTTTTTTTTTTTTTTTTTTTTTTTTTTTTTTTTTTTTTTTTTTTTTTTTTTTTTTTTTTTTTTTTTTTTTTTTTTTTTTTTTTTTTTTTTTTTTTTTTTTTTTTTTTTTTTTTTTTTTGGTTTTTCGAGACAGGGTTTCTCTGTATAGCCCTGGCTGTCCTGGAACTCACTTTGTAGACCAGGCTGGCCTCGAACTCAGAAATCCACCTGCCTCTGCCTCTTGAGTACTGGGATTAAAGGTGTGTGCCACCACGCCTGGCCTGGTTGGGACACTATTAATGACTGCTTCTATTTCTTTAGGAGATATAGGGCTGTTTAGGTCATTTATCTGATCCTGATATAACTTGGTACTTGGTATCTGTCTAGAAATTTGTCCATTTCATCCAAATTTTTCAATTTTTTTGAATATAGCCTTTTGTAGAAGGATCTGATGGTGTTTAGGTTTTCCTCTGGATCTTTAGTTATGTCTCCCTTTTCATTTCTGATTTTGTTTACTAAGATGCTGTCCCTGTGCCCTCTAGTGAGTTTAACTAAGGGTTTATCTATCTTGTTGACTTTTTCAAAGAACCAGCTCCTGGTTTGATTGAAACTTTGAATGGACCCTTTTGTTTCCACATGGTTGATTTTACCCCTGAGTTTGATTATTTCCTTCTTTCTATTCCTCTTGTGTGAATTTGCTTCCATTTGTTCTAGAGCTTTAGGTGTGCAGTCAAGCTGCCTTTTTAAGTTCTCTCCAGTTCTTTTTGTAGGAACTCAGAGCTATGCATTTACCTCTCAGGAATGCTTTCATTGTGTCCCATAAGTTTGGGTATGTTGTGGCTCCATTTTCATTAAACTCAAGAAAGTCATTAATTTCTTTCTTTATTTCTTCCTTGACCAAGGTATCATTGAGTAGAGTGTTGTTTAGTTTCCATGTGAATGTTGGCGTTCTGTTATTTATGTTGTTATTGAAGATCAGCCTAAGTCCATGGTGATCTGATAGGATGCATGGGATAATTTCAATATTTTTGTATTTATTGAGGCCTGTTTTGTGGCCAATTATATGCTCAATTTTGGAGAAGGTGCCATGAGGTGTTGAGAAGAAGTTATATCCTTTTGTTTTAGGATAAAATGTTCTGTAGGTATCTTTTAAATCCATTTGTTTCATAGCTTCTGTTAGTTTCACTGTGTCTCTCTTTAATTTCTGTTTCCAGTGTCTGTCCATTAATAAGAGTGGGGTGTTGAAGTCTCCCACTATTATTGTGCGAGGTGCAATGTGTGCTTTGAGCTTTATTAAAGTTTCTTTTTTTTTTTTTTCTGAGACAGGGTTTCTCTGTGTAGCCCTGGCTGTCCTGGAACTCACTTTGTAGACCAGGCTGGCCTCGAATTCAGAAATCCACCTGCCTCTGCCTCCCGAGTGCTGGGATTAAAGGGGAGTGCCACCACAGCTCGGCTTTTATTAAAGTTTCTTTAGTGAATGTGGCTGCCCTTGCTTTAGGAGCATAGAAATTCAGAATGTTCCTCTTGGAAGATTTTTACCTTTGATGAGTATGAAGTGCCCCTCCTTGTCTTTTTTGATAATTTTGGGTTGAAAGTCAATTTTAATGGATATTAGAATGGCTACTCCAGCTTGTTTCTTCAGACCGTTTGCTTGGAAAATTTTTTTCCAGCCTTTCACTCTGAGGTAGTGTCTGTCTTTTTTCCTGAGGTGTGTTTCTTGTAAGCAGCAAAATGTTGGGTATTGTTTGTGTAGCCAGTCTGTTAGTCTATGTCCTTTTATTGGGGAATTGAGTCCATTGATATTAAGAGATATTAAGGAAAAGTAATTGTGGCTTCCTTTCATTTTTGTTGTTAGAGTTTGGATTCTGTTATTGTGGTTGTCATCTTTAGATTTGTTGAAGGATTAATTCCTTGCTTTTTCTAGGGCATAGTTTCCTTCCTTGTATTGGTGCTTTTTCATTATTATCCTTTGAAGGGCTGTATTCATGGAAAGATCTTGTGTGAATTTTATTTTGTCATGGAATACTCTGGTTTCTCCATCTATGATAATTGAGAGTTTTGCTGGATATAGTAACCTGGGCTGGCAATTGTGTTCTCTTAGTGTCTGTATAACATCTCTCCAGGATATTCTGGCTTTCATAATCTCTGGTGAGAAGTCTCGAGTATTTCTAATAGGCCTGCCTTTATATGTTTGTTACTTGACCTTTATCACATACTGTTTCTAAAATTCTGTCTTTATTTAGTGCATTTGTTGTTCAAATTATTATGTGTTGGGAGGAATTTCTTTTCTGGTCCAGTCTATTTGGAGTTCTATAGGCTTCTTGTATGTTTATAGGCATCTCTTTCTTTAGGTATAGAAAGTTTTCATTCTATAATTTTGTTGAAGATATTTGCTGGCCCTTTAAGTTTCTCGAGAATCTTCATTCTCATCTACTCCTATTATCCGTTGGTTTGGTCTTCTCATTGTGTCCTGGATTTCCTGGATATTTTGAGTTAGATCATTTTGCATTTTATGTTTTCCTTGATTGTTGTGTCCATGATACCCACGGAATCTTCTGCACCTGAGATTCTCTTTTCGATCTCTTGTATTCTGTTGCTGATGCTCAAATCTATGGTTCCTGATTTCTTTCCTAAGTTTTCTATCTCCAGGGTTATCTCCTTTTGGGTTTTCTTTATTGTTTCTAGTTCCATTTTTAGGTCCTGGTTGGTTTTGTTCAATTCCATCTCCCATTTGGTATTCTTTTCCTGTAACTCTATTAGTGATTTTTGTGTTTCCTCTTTAAATGCTTCTAGTTGTTTACCTGTGTTTTCCTGTAATTCCTTCTTAAAGTCCTCCATCATCATTAAGATAAGTGACATTAGATCCATGTCTTGCTTTTCTGGTGTGATGGTGTATCCAGGACTTGCCATGGTGGGAGAATTTGGTTCTGATGATGCAAGTAACCCTGGTTTCTGTTGCTTCTGTTCTTATGCTTGCCTCCTGCCATCAGATTATCTCAGGTGCTTGCTGTCCTTAATATATCTAATTGGAACCTGTCCTTCTTATAATCCCAGTTATTTCTAGACGCATCCTAGTCCAGCTTTCACTGTACTCCTTTGATTGTGGCCTCATGTGAACCTGATATTCTGGGTGTCTGAGTCCTTGGCAGTCAAGTTCCATTGAGACCCTGACATACTGGGGTGACTACCTCTTTTTATCCTGGGATACTGTTGTCCTAATATCCTGGGCAGGTTACGGGGCCTGGGAGTGGTGTCTCCTTTGAGGAGCTTGGAGCTGTCTGGTCAGTGGTCCAAAGATCGAGTAGAGTCCTCTAGGGNTATATATATATATATATATATATATATATATATATATATATATATATATATATAATAAACATACTAATTCCATTAGGCCACATTTGATCAATATTTACTTATGTATTTATTAATTAATTTATCTTTAATTTTTGAGAAAAGGTTTTACACTGTAGCCCTACTTGTCCTGAAATTTATCATATAACAACATATCATGTCCTTGAACGTATGGTGATACTCTTGCCTCAGGCTCCAAAGTGGCCAAATTATTGGTGTCCATCATGATCTCATGATCTCCCCCAATCTCTCCCCATATATTTACTTATACATAAACTGATACATATATGTCTATTTGTTTATTTATTTATGTGAGGTCTTAACCATTCTGCCTCAGCTTCTGTGGCAAGTAAGTTTTTTCAAAAGTGCACTTTTCTCCAGATAGATGAATAAAGGGAAGTCAAATAAATCTGAAATTGGTGTGGCAGTTTGTATGCCAAAGTTGATTTTTAAGTATCTGTTGGAAAGCATGTTTACAGAAATTTATGCTTTCTTAAGTTATTGAGATAAATGCCTAGTGAATAAGCAAAAGAGATATATATGTTACTTTTAGAGTTACAGGGGATCTAATATTCACAAACATTTGAATAAGTTTGGTTATGAATTCCTGCTTACAGTTTGTATAAAAACGAATAAACAAACAAAACCAAATGTGACTATAAACTGGACTCCATCTTTGTGACATATTGGCTTATATTTCTGAATTTCAGAATGTGTGATAGGATAAATACATGTTATTTAATGCTCTTACATCTGTAGTAAATATCAACCAAACAATGGAATGAAAATAATCAGAATTTTTCTCCTTTCTGTATTTCTTATATTCATTCATAATTAACTCTCCATTGCTGGATCATGTTCTCCATTCTCTTTTTCTCTGGTATTTGAATCCTGGGTTTTTCTTTGATTTTCAGTGTGTCACTAACTTTATAATTTTGTCTCATAGAACATGGTGTAGTAGCACTTTTGAGGCAGAGGTGGGTGTATCACTCTGATTTCAACCTTACCCTCCTTACCTGAGAAGTTATAGGTTAGGTAGGACCACATACTGAAACCTTATCTCAAAAATATGCAAACAGACACATAAATAATTCTGTTATTCAGAATATCTGTGCAAAACTTCTATTTTCCTTTATTGCCTTTTAATATTATTGATTGCAGTATACTTTTGTATTTGAATAATATTTTTAAATCTTGACTGATATTAACTATTTATTTAAGTGAAAAACTAATGGATAAACATATAAAAATACTCTCACATTAACAATTGTTCATGTGATACTAAAACTTGGATTATAGCTTTAGTGCGTCTTTGGGATTTTAAAATATATTAAGGTAATGTGAAATATATTTAGAATGTTTTGATTTATGAGTTGCCTGGTAACATTCTGTAGGTTTTACTGACTTGCTAATGTGAATTTTTGGAATCTTTTATCTCAAATATTTTTGTGATGGTTTCAAATATGTATTTGCTCTCCAAAAATAAAAAGAAATATTGTATTTATGAGAACAGAATGTTATATATTGTTTTGACCCCTTTTCCAAAAAGACACAAATCAGGGAAGGCAATAGGTGCTTAAATGAGAGGGGATCATAAATAAAAGTAGAAAAAATAATATGCTGTTGTAATAATAGATGCTATATTATCTTAAGTTCAGAAGTATCAATGCCATGGTGCTACAGTAAATAATAGGAAGGATTATACTATATTGGATTACTTTTTCTAACATAAATTACTAAAACTGTGTCCAGTATGCCCAGTATATATCTTCTCAGGATACCAAAACATACTGTTTACTCTATTTAGATACTACATTTTTCAAATCAGAGCCCTTGATTCATTACAAGAAATACAGTATATTTGATAAATGCCAAATGTTCAGAATCTGAATTTTCATGCTGAGTCATACTAGGGCTAGTAGATAATGTCCATATCACTTTCTCTTGTGCCCATCTCAACCTTCTGCATAGATAGGAAATAATGCATCTTTACTTTTCAGTGAGAGATAAAAATATCATTAGGGTTATAGGCTAGAAAGCCCTAAGGTTTTATGTAGCCATTATGCTTCATTGTTCAAACTCTGAATTTATTCATGATTAGCTTTGCATGATAGGATAATGTGAAGAGCTTAGGAGTTTATATGGAAAGAAGAAGGAAAAGATATGATAGATGTAAAAACAGTAGGGGATGATGAATGATATCTTATTCTTTCTAGGCTAGAAATTTCAGAATATGAATACAAAAGAATAGGATTTCTTTTACTCTGAATGCTTTTCCAAAGAATTAACTACTTAAAATGCACCTTTTTAATGTACTCATTTGTCTTTTCTATAATTCTCAACATAACCATTTGCAACACTCAAAAAAAATCACAGCCAGTTTAAATATTAAAACTCTTCATAGTTTATGATGAAGTGCTGTAGGTATCTTTAAAGGCATTTCAGAACATTGTAATGGAAATTAGTTGAAAACAAAGGTTGCAAATGATTGAACTGAGATGGTTATTAATAACTAAAATGATACTAGTAGGAGCAGGTAATATTTATTTGGAGGTTTGGTTGGGATAGCTGTATAGTTAAGCAGTTTATATGAAATTATTCATTAAACATTTGTAAATATTTTCTCAAAATATAAGCAGACATATAGTAAAGTCTGAGAAAAAGACTTGTTAAAGTCATATATCAAATTAGTGAAAGGAAAAGTAGATTTCTGTTTTTCCATATGTTAATAGTTCAAAGTTTTTCAATCCTTGATATACTTAAGTATGTCATTGATTTGGAAAATATTAGAAACTAAAGCCTTTGTTTTTTCAGGATTTACATTTTATTGAACACTATTTTACTAATGGCACCCTATTACTATTGTAAGAATGAAAAAGATTTTGTGAAACTTATACTTATGTATTTACTGTCTCCATTTTATGTTACAAGATACTAGGAAAACAATTTTGAGAAAATACTGTGAAGTATATTTAAGAAAGTAAAGTGCCTTATTCTAGTTCTGTTACAAATGAAACTGACTAAATTGAAGGAGATTAATGTCACATTTATCCCTAGATTAAAAAATACATTCTAGTCCAAATTCAGCTTAAATTAAAACTACAATTTGTAAAAATGAATAAACATACTTTTTTCTGTAATCCTCTTAGCTTTTTAGGTTCTATAATTATCATGTTATCAGAGTGGAATTATTTTTTGTTTTCTGTTTGTTTGTATTAGCATTTAAAGTTGTATAGTTTTCATGACAAATCTATAAAGGTATTTTAATCCATCAACATGGATGCTCTGATTGTATCCAAAGTTCTTCTACCTTTGACCTCTATCTGGAATGCAGACATGCTCTTACTACATATATCTAATCTTTCTGGCTGAAATCCTTTACTGCACACCTTTAGTTCCTAACAATGATTATGTATAGTTGAGGGGAAAACAAAGTGATGAATTAGTGAAAGATTTGACAGTGCATGTCAGAGATAAGATACACCCAGCTCTTAGAAGTAAAACTATTTATGAGTAGCACAAGGAGAGACACTCCAGTTTGTCACTCACTGAGTTGGAAGTCGAATCAGTTGGGAGTCAGTTTAGTTGAACAGAGCTGAGTTGAGTTCCATCAGTTGGGAGTCATTGCACTGAGTGAAGTGCAGTTAATTTGAGTACCTTCATGATTTCTTCAAGTTCAGCACAGGGCAATAGAGACAGTTAAAGCCAGGGAATAAGAAGGATAAAGAATATTAGAACAAATAGCCAGACTTAACTCAGACACTATGGCATAGGACAGCTAGTGCCTACTTAAGGGACCCTGATATAGCTGTCTCATACAGAAGTGGATAATCATAATCATCTATAAGATGGAACACAGGGCCCACAATGGAGAAGCTAGAGATAGAACTCCAGGAGCTGAAGGGGTCTGCAACCCTAGAAGAGGATCAACAATATGAACTAACCAGAACCCCCAGAACTCATGTCTCTAGCTCCATATGTAGCAGAAGATGGCCTAGTCGGCCATCATTGGGAAGAGAGGTCCGTTGGTACTGCAATCTTTATATGCCCCAATACAGGGGAACGCCAGGGCCAAGAAGTTGGAGTGGGTGGGCAGGGGAGCAGGGAGGGGGGGACTTTCGGAATAGCATTTGAAATGAAAATTAAGAAAATATCTAATAAAAAAAATTGGAAAAAGAAATAGTTTGAGGCCAAGGAGCTGAAAGAAACCAGATTCAATCAGTTAACTTGGAAAGAGGAATTTAAGCCCATACAGATGAGTTGAATAACCTAATATATTGCTATTGTTGAGAGTGACCTTTTAGTCACTAAAATGTAATTCCCTTTCATTTTCTTTCTTTTCTTTTAATTTAAATCAATTTTTTCATCATATAAAATGCTGTGATTATAATTTTGCCCCTCTCTACTGCTCCTACTTCCTTTTCCTCTCACCTCTCCTCCATATACACTCCCTTTTGGTCTCCCATTAGAAAAAGATCTGGCTTCTAAGAGATAACCAAATAGGACAAAACAAGATAAGATTTAAAATAAAAAAAATACAATTTTATCAAAGCTGTATGAGGGTCAACAATTTGTCAGAGTATGATGCCCCAGATTCAAGTAGTATGCACAGGAAAGAGTGTTTATTCTGCAGAAATCCAGGATACAGGGGTTTACCATTCATCAGGATGGAAGACAGAGATATACGTTGGGTCAATGTAAAGCTTGTTTGGGTAGGAGTAGGTGACTTTTACCTTTCTTTCCCTTGATTTTCTTGTTCTGTCATCATGGGTATGAGTGCATCTGTGATTGTTTAAGGCTCTGGGGAATTTGAGGGACTTTCCAGAATTTTGCTAATTAGCTATACTTGGATAAGGCTAGGTGGTGCAGCAACCAATGACAACATCTGATTGGCTGAACATAAAGTGTGATTTTTACTAAAATTAACTTATTTTCTACTTCTTCAGTTCTAGGAAACAGAAACTCAGACCTACTCTGCTGAATTGCTTGTTTGCAGCCTGTCCTGAAATAAGCCTGGATTCAGCTAACTCAGTTTTCTCACTGGACACTGTAACCCAACAGGGGGAAAAGAATCCTAAGAAGAGGCACAAGATTTAGAACCCAACTCTTTCTCAGTATTAATAGTCCCATAAAAACACTAAGCTAAAAAAAAAAAAAAAAAAGTATATATGCAGAGCGCCTTGTGTAGAGACCCAGTATGTCCTGCCTTGGACTGTGTGAGCTCATATGTTCCTACCTTGGTTAACTAAGAGGACTTTTTCACCTGGGGTCCTCCATCCCCTCTGGCTCTTGCATTTTTCCATCACTTCTATTTTCATGAGCAGTGAGGAAAAAGGATTTGATGGAGACATGCCTCTTAGAGCTGTGTGTTCCAAGGACTTTGTCTTTGAATGATGTCTGTTGGTGGTTCTCTATATCTCTTTCTATCTGCTATAAGAGAAATTTTCCCTGATAATGATTAATAAAATCACTGATCTATGAATATAGCAGAACTTCACTAAGAATTATTTTATTAATATATTTAGACTAGTACAGATGTAAGGATCCAATATTTGCTCAAGAGAATACCTAAGACTCAAATAGTATTCAAAAGCAGATAACATTTTATTCTGCAGAAATTACCAGCATGTAGGTGTCAACCATTCATCAAAATGATGACCCCAGACAAAAGCATGCATGTCATTTTCTAGAAAAGCAGGAATATTTTAGCAAAGATTAAGCAATCTAAAACTTCATTTATAGGAGTTGGAGAAGTTACTTGGGTCAGTTTCTGATTGGGTGCTATGTTGATTTCAGTATATTTGGTGAAGCCTTGAAAAAATTCCAGCTCCAGCCTCATTATCTCCTTCAGTCAGATATCACAAGAACTGATTCAGCTGTGTGGTTGTCCTCCCTTAGTCAGAGCCAGCATTGATTAACAGCTCATTGTAGGTAGGTCCCTCCAGGGGAACTGAAACTTTTTCATCCTCAGGATTTTTATTTCTTAGGAGACCTCTTACTGCTTGTTTTCACCATAGGTCTCTGGGCAAACTATGCTCAGTTCCTGGTTGCCCATATAGTGTTGAGAATAAGTTCCATATCATGGAGTAGGCCTTAAGTGTATTCATAAATTAGCTTCCCACTCTGACCAGATCTATGTTGCCCTTATCCTAGAATATCTTGCAGGCAGAGCAGATCACAAGTCAAAGATTTTGTGGCTCAGTTGCTGCTTTTGTTTATCTTTTAATAATCTGTAGAGTATCTTGCAACAGGAAAGATTCTAGAATGTAGAGGAGATTGGAATGATTAATTTAAAAAAAATCAGCTCTACCACATTATGGTCAATGATCTGTGAAAGTGTTTTCCTCAGCATTGAGCTACATACCTACATCGGTTTTCAGAGAGTATCCAATTATCTTGGAAATAACCTAAAATATTTAGAGATGTCCATTGGATCCTGTTGTTTGACACCTCAATTAAATATAACTATGTCGCAGTACTGGAAAACTCATTTAGACAGAAAAGATGGCCAGTTAAGATGATGTTTCCATCATTGTTTGGAGACCTCATTAAGATTTCCTTTATATATATTGGGAAGATTTTACTGCACTTATGTTTCTATATCATCCCGAAATTACACCTTAATTCTAGCTCTCTTTTCATCACTCTTTCCTTAGGCCCAGTGTCTCTCCTCTCTCTTCACTTCCTTCCATCCCCACCTGTCCCCATTATACCTGTAATGTCTATCTTTTTTCCCCTCTCAGGAGATTCATGTATATCCCATAGTCCTGTACTCTATACCCTACTTCTCTGTGTCTACAAATTGTAGATGAGTTAACATTTATTTCATAGCTAATATATACACATAAATGAATACATACTGTATTTACTTTTATGGGTCTGAATTACCACACTTATGATTATTTTTTTTCCGAGTTAAATCCATTTGCCTGCAAATTTCTTTTCTTTTTTTTTTCACAACTGAGTACAGGAACTTGAGTTTTGTGCAAGGTGGTAAAGATAGATATATTTTTATTCTTTTATAAGCAAATGCCCAATTGGACCAGAGATATTGTTGACAATGCAGTCTTTTTCCAGTCTTTATTTCTGCCTTCTTTATCAAAAAAAAAAAAAATGCAATCTCTGATAAGTGGATATTAGCCCAGAAACTTAGAATACCCGAGATAAAATTTGCAAAACACATGAAACTCAAGAAGAAGGAAGACCAAAGTGTGTATACTTTGTCTCTCCTTAGAATGGGGAACAAAATACCCATGTAAGGAATTCAAAAGACAAAGTTTGGAGCTGAAACAGAAGGAAGGACCATGCAGAGACTGCCCCATCCAGGGATCCATACCATAATCAACCACCAAACCCAGATATTATTGCATATGCCAGCAAGATTTTGCTGACATGATCCTGATATAGCTGTCTCTTGTGAGGCTATGCCGGTGCCTGGCAAATACAGAAGTGGATGCTCACAGTTATCTATTGGATGGAACACAAGGCCCCCAGTGGAGGAGCTAGAGAAAATACCCAAGGAGCTGAAGGGGTCTGTAACCCTATAGAAGGAATAGCAATATGAACTAACCAGTACCCCCTGAGCTCGTGTCTCTAGCTGCATTTGTAGCAGAAGATGGCTTAATCAGCCATAAATTGGAGGAGAGTCCCTCACCCTTGCAGAGATTATATGCCCCAATACAGGGGAATGCCAGGGCCAGGATGTGGGAGTAAGTGCATTGGGGAACAAGGAGGGGAGAGGGTATAAGGGACTTTCAAATAGCATTTGAATTTTAAATGAAGAAAATATCTAATAAAAATTTTGTTTAAATAAAGAAAATCAGGTCTTCTTAGGTGTGCAGATTTACATCTAGGTCTTTAGTTTGAATTCATTCATCAATTTGTTTGTTTTCTGCCAATATGAAGCAATTTTTATTACTGTAGTATCATAGTAGAACTTGAAATCAGGAATGGTAAGACCTCTAGCAGTTCTTGTATTACTCAGGATTTTTTTAGTTACCTTGAATTTGTTTTGTATTCCCATATAAAGTTGAAAAATATCCTTTCAACGTCTGTGAAGAATTGTGTTGGAATGTGTTGATGGATATTGCATTGACTCTGAAGATTACTTTTGGTAGGATAGTCATATTACTGTGTTAAGCCTATGGATTTGTGAACATGGGAGTTCTTTCTATCTTCTGATATCTTCTTAGATTTGTTTCTTCAAATATTTGAGATTTGTGCCATACAGGTCTTTTATGTGCTTTGTTAGAATTACCCCAAGTTCTTTTATATTATCCAAGGGTATTGTGGAAGATAATATTTCCCTGTTTCCTTTGTAAGTCTTTTTTTATAATTTGTAAATAGGGATACTGAGTTCTTGAGTTAGTTTTGTATCTGACTTTGTTGTTGAAAGTGTTTATCAAGCTGTAGGAAATCATTGGTCGAGTTTATACAGATACCACTTTCATATTACCTCTAAATAAAGAGTTTTGAATTGTTCTTTCCTATGTTTTATATCCTTGATCTTCAGTTGTCTGTCTGTTCTCCCTAAGACTTCAAATACAACATTGAAAAAGTATTCAGATAGTGGACAACCATATATTTTCTTCTGATTATAGTAGAATTGCTTGAGTTTCTCTCCATTTAATTTGATGTTAACTCTTTATTTTTTTCAGGATTTCTCTGTGTAGCCCTGGCTGTCCTGGAACTCACTCTGTAGATCAGGCTGCTCTCGAACTCAGAAATCTGCCTGCCTCTGCCTCCCAAGTTCTGGGATTAAAGGCATGTGCCACCACTGCCCAGCTACTCTACTCTTGCTGCAGACTCCTTTTACTATGTTTATATATGACCCTTGTATCTCAAGAATTTTAGCACAAACCATATTTGATATTGTCAAAGGACATTTTTTCATCTAATGTGATAACCATTTGTTTTCCTTTCATTTTGTTAGTATGGCAGATTACATTGACTGAATTTACTATACTGAAACTTCCCTAAATATTCAGGGTGAAGCCTATGTGATAAATGTAGATGACCTTTTCGATGTGTTCTTGGATGTGGTTTGCTTGAGACTGAGTATTTTGTATCTATCCTCCTAAGGGAAATCAGAGTACAATTTTCTTTCTTTGTTAGGTTTATGTGTGGTTTGTGTATTAAGGTACTGCAGCCTCTTAAAATGCACTAGGAAACATTGATACTATATTTAATTTGAAGAATTATTTGACGAGTATTTTTGTTATATCCTCTTTGAACAATTGATACGACTCTGTGTTAAAATAATTTGGCTCTCATCTATTTCTGGTTTTGGGATATTTAATGAATGCTTCTATTTCAGGAGGGTTTATCATTCTATTCAATCTGCTTTTCTTATCTTTATTTAACTTTGGTAAATTGTACCTATTAAAACAGATTGATCTTCCTTCTAGCCCACAAATCTGCCTAGCACAGAGCTGACAATCTAGATGTCCTCCCACACCCAGTGACAGCAAGACTGCTAGAAGGTCCATCACAAGCAGGCTCACAGCTGAGACACCCCCACCTCAATACCTGGATTAACTGGGACCCTCACAGAGCCCAGCCAACACAGGACCAATCTGCCTTGCCCAAGACACAACATCCTTCTTGTCCACAATAGCACCCCCCATGCCACATTTGTAGACACCCTTACTCTCAAGTGATCTCACATAAGCATACTCTCAGAGACAGCCTGACTCAAGGAGGTCCATCATAACTAGGTTCACAAGAGGAACAGGATCCAGTCAGAGATAGCAAGGCCAGTTAACACCTGAGATAACCAGATGGTGAGAGGCAAGCAGAAGAATATAATCAACAGAAGCCATTGCAACTTGGCACCATCAGAACCCAGTTCTTCCATCACAGCAAGCCCTGTATACACTCAACATACCAGAAAAAAAAAAAAAAAAACCAAGATTCTGATCTAAAATTCCATCTCATGATGATAATAGTGTATTTGAAGGTTATAAATAACTCCTTTAAAATATATATAGGAAAACACAGGTAAACAGGTTACATTCCTTAAAAAGGAAGCATAAATCCCTTAAAGAAATACAGGGAAACACAACCAAATAGGTGAAGGAATTGAACAAAATTATCCAGAATCTAAAATTGGAGATAGAAACAATAAAGAAATTACAAAAGGAGACAACGCTGGAGATGGAATACCTAGGAAAGAGATCAAGAGTTGTGGATGCAGGCATCACCAACAGAATATAAGACATAAAAAAGAATCTCAGGTGTAGAAGTTACCATAGAAATCATTAACACAAGTCAACGAAAATGCAAAATGCTCCTAACCCCAAAATTCTCCTAATCCAGCGAATCTAGGACACAGTAAAAAGAACATACCTAAAAATAATAAGTATAGAAGATAGCAAAGATTCCCAACTCAAAGGGCCAATAACATCAACAACATTATAGAAGAAAATGTTCCTAACCTAAAGAAAAAGATGGCCACAAACATACAAGAAGCTTACAGAACATCAAATCGATTGGACCAGAAAAGTAATTCCTCCCATCACATAATAATCAAAACACCAAATGCACAGAACAAAGAAAGAGTATTCAAAGCTGTATGGGGAAAATGTCAAGTAACATATAAAGGCAGAACTATTAGAATTACACCAGACTTCACAACAGAGACTCTAATAGCCAGAAGATCTTGGGCAGCTGTCCTACAAAGCTTAATGGAAAAAAAAAAAAAAAAGCCAGCCCAGGCTATTATACCCAGCGATACTCTCAATTACCATTGAAGGAGATACCAAGATATCCCATTACAAATCTAAATTTATACAAATCTGTCCACAAATCCAGTCTTACAAAGGAAAATAAAATAAAAAGTCCAATACAATAAGGGAAACTATACTCAAGAAAAATCAAGAAATTAATCTTCTCACAACAAACTCAAAAAAAGAGAGCCATAGAAACATAATTCCATATCTAACAACAAAATAAAAGGAAGCATCAATGAGGGCCAGATAAAGGATAACCCCATAGAAAAGTGGCTGAGAAAGAAATTAGGGAAACAACACTATTCAAAATAGTCACCAATAATATACACTATCTTATGTAACTCTAATCAAGGAAGTGAAAGTTCTGTATGACAAGAACACCAAGCCTCTGAAGAATGAAATCAAAGAAGACCTATGAAGATGGAAACATCTCCCATGCTCATGTATTGGTAGGAACACCAATACATAGTAAAAATGGCCATACTACCCAAGAAATCTACATACTCAATGCATACCCCATCAAAATTCCAACTCAATTACTCACAGAGATAAAAGAGTAATTCTCATCTTCATCTGGAATAAAAAAGATAACAGTGAAAACAATTATCAACAATAAAAGAACTTCTGGGAAAATCACTATCCCTGACCTCAATCTTTACTTCATAGCAATTGTGATGAAAACTGTATGATATTGATACAGAGACAGACAGGTAGGTCAATCCAATAGAACTGAAGACACTAAACCCATATATCTATGGTCACTTTATCTTTGACAAAGAAGACAAAATCGTACATTGGGGAAAAGACACCATTTTCAACAAATGGTACTGGCCTAACTGGTTGTCTGTATGTAGAGGAATTCAAACTCATCCATTTTTATGTCCTTGTACAAAGCACAAGTCCAAGTAGATCAAGGACTTCCACATAAAACCAGACTTGCTGGATCTAATAGAAGAGAAAGTGGGAAAAGACTTCAAACACATATGCACAGAGGAAGTTTTCGTGAACAGAATACAAATGGCTTATGCTCTAAGAACATCAATCAAAATATGGGAACTCATAAAACTGAAAAGCTACTGTAAGGCAAAGGACACTGTGAATAGAACAGAATGGCAAACTACAGATTAGGCAAAGGCCTTTACCCAACTTATACCCATTAGAGGGCTAATATCCAAAATATACAAAGAACTCAAGGAGTTACATTTGAGAAAACCAAATATCCCAATTAAAAAGGGGGCTACAGATCGAAACCTGAGAAATCTCAAGTGGCTGAGGAGCACCCAAAGAAATGTTCAATATTCTTAGCCATCAAGAAAATGCAAATCAAATCAACCCTGATATTCCACCTTACATCAATCAGAATGGCTAAGATGAAACACTCAGGAGACAGCAAATGCTGGCAAGGATGTAGAGAAAGAGGAGCCCTCCTCCATTTCTGGTGGGATTGCAAGCAGGTACAACCACTTTGGAATCAACCTGGCCCTTTCTTAGAAAATTTGAAATAAATCTACCTAAAGACCCAGTGATATGACTACTGGGTATATACACAAAAGATGCTTCACCATATCACCAAGGACACGTGATTTTCTATTTGTAGTAGTCTTGTTTTAATAGCCAGAAGCTGGAAACAACTCAGATGTCCCTAAGTTAAGGAATGGATACAAAATGGATACAAAACTAGTAGTACATTTGCATAATGGGCTATTAAAATTGACAACTTTATTAACGTTGTAGGCAAATGGATGGAACTAGAAAATATCATCCTGAGGGAGGTAACCCAGACCCAAAAGGACCTATATCTTATCTACTCACTAATATTTGGATATTAGCCCAAAAGCTCAAAATATCCATGATACAATTCACAGACCATATGAAGCTTAACAAGAAGGAAGACCAAAGTGTGGATACTTCAAATACACTTACAAAGTTGATCAAAATGATCAAGTGAGGAAGAGGGAGGGAAGTACCTGGATGGGAAAAGGGGGTGGGGGAGTAAAAAAGAGGGCAGCCATACCAATTTTGCTAAGAGACAAAAGAGAAGTCCAGAGGACCAGGGGAATGAATAGAAATAAGTAGCTGTGTGGGGTGGGTTGGAGAACTTTGGAAACCACTAGAAATTCCCAGACACCAGGGGTGGGATAGGTTTCCAGGACACAATGGGGTTGATGTTAACTGAAATACCCAAGAGTAGGGAGATAGAACCTAAAGAGATCTCCTCTAGTAGATAGACATGGTTCCCAGAGGAGGGATGGGGCCACCCACCTATTTCAAAACTTTCAACCCAGTATTGTCCTTGTCTAAAGGAAAGTCAGAGAAAAAAGAAAAAAAAAAATGGAGCTGAGGTTGAAGGAAAGGCCATCCAGAAGCTGCCCCACATTGTAATACATTCTATCTGCATATAACAAACTCTGACACTGTTGATGATGCCAGGATGTACTTACAGATACCAGCTACTGCCTGGTATGGCTGTCCTCTGAGAGACTCAGCCAGCACATGACTAAGACAGATGAAGATATTCACAGTTCACCATTGGAATGAGCCTGGGAACACCAATGTAAGAGTTAGGGGAAACACTGAATGAACTGAAGGGGATTGCAAAGCCATAAGAACAACACTATTAACTAACTGCCTCCCTCAGAGTTCCCAGGTGCTAAACCACCAGAGTATACATGGGCTGGTCCACCACTCTGGCTGCATATGTAGCAATGGAATTCCTCATCTGGTATCAGTGGGAGGGAAGGTTCCTGGTCCTGTGGTGGCCTGAAGCCCCAAAGAATTGGGATGGTAAAGAAGTTAGATAGGAGTGGATGGGTGGGTTGGGGAGAACCCTCTTAGAGGCAAAGGGGAGGGAAAGTGGTGCAGATTCATGGATGGAAGCCTTGGAAATAGCATAGCATTTGAAATATAAACAAACAGAATGATTAATAAATTTTAAAAATTATCTATATTTTTATTTCATATTTTGCTGGAATAGAGTTTTGGGGGCACATCCTTGTGAACCCTGTATTTCCTCAGTGTCCTTTTGCTTCTGTTGTTGATATCCACCTTCATTTTATGGTAGTCTGATAGAATTCCTGGAGTTATTTTAATATTTTTTTGTAGGTTTGTGACTTGTTTTGTGATTGTATGGTCAATTTTGTAAAATGGTCTAGGAGCTGCAGAGATGTTTGCATGTACTGGTCTATAAATAGCTGTTATGTCTAATTGGTTTCTACTGTCTGTTAGCTACAGTATTTCTTTGTCTATATTTTGTCTGAATAATCTCTACATTGCTGAGAATAATCTATGCACAACTGAGAGTTTGGTATTGAAGATTGCACTTAAATCATACAAACAAAAAATCTTTGTTTATATTTTTATCTGAATTATCTCTACATTGCTGAGAATAATCCATGCACAACTGAGAGTTTGGTATTGAAGATTGAACTTAAATCATATGTGAGGGCTAACATGATTTTAGCTATTGTACTATTTCTTAAAAAAAAAAAAAAAACTGGCAGCTTGACCAGTCTGCGCAAAACAGCTCCTAGACTGCAGAGGCTGAGCAGTGGACCACAGCTTCTGGGACAGGCAGAAGCACACTGCTCCTGGGACCCCCGTTTCTGGCAGCTGAAATCCGGGCACCTTCCCCGCCAGAGGAGAGGTGGCCGCCCAGGTGGGCTGTGACCCCCAGAGCAGGTAAGGGAGCCATCTTGTCTCCGAGGTTCCTCTGAGACCAGTCAGTGCAGAGAAGCTTGTGGACTGTGGAGGGTGAGCAAGCAGAGTGCAGAAGCAACTGAGCTTCTGGGACAGGCAGAAGCCACTCAGCTTCTGGGAGAGACCCCCATTTCTGGCTGCAGAAATCCAGGCACCTTCCCTGCCAGAGGAGAGGTGGCTGCCCGGGTGGGCTGTGCCTCTAGAACAGGTAAAGGAGCCATTTTGTCTCCCGGGTCCTTCTGAGAACAGTCTGCACAGATCAGCTTGCAGACTGTGGAGGGTGAGCAAGCAGAGTATAGAGGCAACACAGCCTCTGGGACAGACCCCTGTTTCAAGCTGCAGACATCCAGGCACCTTCCCCACCAGAGGAGAGGTAGCCGACCTGGAGGTCTGTGACCCCCAGAGCAGGCTATGCAGGGGAGCACTCAGACTGTGGAGGCAACCTGTGCTCCTCCTGACACATAATAATCAGAACAACAAATGCACTAAATAAAGACAGAATACTAAATTCAGTAAGGGAAAAAGGTCAAGTAACATATAAAGGCAGGCCTATTAGAATTACACCAGACTTCTAAGCAAAGAATATAAAAGCTAGAAGATCCTGGACAGATGTCATACAGACCCTAAGAGAACACAAATGCCAGCCCAGGCTGCTATACCCATCAAAACTCTCAATTACCATAGATGAAGAAAACAAAGTATTCCATGGCAAAACTAAGTTCACACAATTCCTTTCCAGGAATCCTGCCCTTCAAAGGATAATAACAGGAAAACACCAGCACAAGGATGGAAATTACATCTTTGAAAAAGCTAGAAAGTAATCCTACAACAAATCTAAAAGAAGAAAGCAGCAAGAATAAAATCCCAACTTTAACAACAAAAATAACAGAAAGCAACAATTATTTTTCTTTAATGTCTCTTAACATCAATGGACTCAATTCCCCAATAAAAAGACATAGACTAATAGACTGGCTACATAAACAGGACCCAACATTTTGCTGCTTACAGGAAACCCACCTCAGGAAAAAAGACAGACACTACCTCAGAGTGAAAGGCTGGAAAACAATTTTCCAACAAACAGTCCTAAAAACAAAAAACAAAACAAACAAACAACAACAACAAAAAAAAACAAGCCGGAGTAGACATTCTAATATCTAATAAAATTGACTTTCAACCCAAAGTTATCAAAAAAGAGAAGGAAGGGCATTTCATACTCATCAAAGGCAAAATCTACCAAGATGAAATCTCAATTCTGAATATGTATGCTCCAAATGCAAGAGCAGCCACATTCATTAAAGAAACTTTAGTAAAGCTCAAAGCACACATTGTATCTCACACAATTATAGTGGGAGACTTCAACACTCCACTCTCACATTTGGACAGATCCTGGAAACAGAAACTAAACAGAGACACATGGACACTAACAGAAATTATGAAACAAATGGATTTAATAGATATCTACAGAACATTTTATCCTAAAACAAAAGGATATACCTTCTGCTCAGCAACACATGATACCTCCTCCAAAATTGACCATATAATCGGTCACAAAATAGGCCTCAACTGATAGAAAAATATTGAAATTATCCCATGTATCAGATCACTGCACACTAAAGCTGATCTTCAATAACAGCATTAATAATAGAAGGCCAACATTCACATGGAAACTAAACAACACTCTACTCAATGATAGCTTAGTCAAGGAAGAAATAAAGAAATAAATTAAAGACTTTTTAGCATTTAATGAAAATGAAGCCACAACATACCCAAACATATGGGACACAATGAAGGCATTCCTAAGAGGAAAACTGATAGCCCTGAGTGCCTCCAAAAAGAAATTAGAGAGAGCATACACTAACAGCCTGACAGCACACCTAGAAGCTCTTGAACTAAAGGAAGCCAATTCACCCAAGAAGAATAGACTGTAAAATTTATCAAACTCATGGCTGAAACCAACCAAGTGGAAACAAAAGGAACTACTAAAAGAATCAACCAAACCAGAAACTGGTTCTTTGATAAAATCAACAAGATAGAAAAACCCTTAGCCAGACTCACTAGAGGGCACAAGGACCGTATTCTAATTAACAAAATCCAAAATATCATCAGATCCTACTACAAAAGGCTATACTCAACAAAACTGGAAAACCTGGATGAAATTGACAAGTTCCTAGACAGATACCAGGTACCAAAGTTAATTCATGATCAAATTAATGATCTAAACAGTCCCAGAACTGGATATAAAAGTAACTCAAACAAATCTATGGACCTTCTCTACACAAAGGATACATGTGCTGAGAAAGAAATTAGTGAAACAACACCCTTCACAATAGTCACAAACAATATAAAATATTGGGGTGTGACTCTAACTAAAGAAATGAAAGATCTGTATGATAATAACTTCAAATCTCTGAAGAAAGCAATTGAAGAAGATCTCAGAAGATGGAAAGATCTCCTATGCTCATGGATTGGCAGGATTAATATAGTCAAAATGGCTATTCTGCCAAAAGCAATCTACAGATTCAATGCAATCCCCATCAAAATACCAACTCAAATCTTCACTCTGGTAGAAAGGTCAATTTGCAAATTCATCTGGAATAATAAAATCCTAGGATAGCAAAAACTATTCTTACCAATAAAAGAACCTCTATGCCTGATCTCATGTTGTACTACAGAGCAATTGTGATAAAAACTGCATGGAACTGGTAGCAACAGACAGGTAGATCAATGGAATAAAATTGAAGATCCAGAAATGAACCTATACACCTGTGGTCATTTGATCTTTGACAAAGGAGCTAAAACTATCCAGTGGAAAAAAGACAGCATTTTCAATAAATGGTGCTGGTACACTGGCAGTTATCATGCAGAAGAATGCAAATTGATCCATTTTTATCTCCTTGTACAAAGCTCAGGTCTAAGTGGATCAAAGACCTCCACATAAAACCAGAGACACTGACATTTATAGAGAAGACAGTGGGGAAAACCCTTGGAGATATGGGCACAGGAGGAAAATTCCTAAACAGAAAAGCAATGGCTTGTGCTGTAAGATCAAGAATTGACAAACGGGACCTCATGAAATTTCAAAGCTTCTGTAAGGCAAAAGACACTGTCAATAAGACAAAAAAGCCACCAACAGATTGGGAAAAGATTTTTACCAATCCTAAATCTGATAGGGGACTAATATCTAATATATACGAAGAGCTCAAGAAACTGGACTCCAAAAAATCATACAATCCCATTAAAAATGGGGTACAGAGCTAAATAAAGAATTCTCAACTGAGGAATACCGAAATGCAGAGAAGCACCTGAAAAAATGTTCAACAACCTTAATCATCAGGGAAATGCAAATCAAAACAACCCTGAGATTCCACCTCACTCCAGTCAGAATGGCTAAGATCAAAAACTCAGATGACAGCAGACTCTGGATAGGATGTGGAGAAAGGGGAACATTCCTCCATTGCTGTTGGGATTGCAATCTGGTACAACCACTCTGGAAATCAGTCTGGTGGTTCCTCAGAAAATTGGACATATTACTACCAGAGGATCCTGCAATACCTCTCCTGGGCATATATCCAGAAGATGTTCCAACTGGTAATAAGGACACATGTTCCACTATATTCTTAGCAGCCTTATTTATAATAGCCAGAAGCTTGAAATAAACCATTTGTCCCTCAACAGAGGAATGGATACAGAAAATATGGTACATTTACACAATGGAGTACTACTCAGCTATTAAAAACAATGAATTTATGATATTCTTGGGCAAATGTATATATCTGGAGGAAATCATCCTTAGTGAGTTAACCCAATCACAAAAGAATTCACTTAATATGCACTCACTGATAAGTGGATATTAGCCCAGAAACTTAGAATACTCAATATACAACTTGCAAAATACAAGAAATTCAAGAAGTACAAAACCAATGTATGCATACTTCATTCCTTCTTAGAATAGAGAACAAAACACCCATGAAAGGAGTTACAGAGATAAAGATTGGAGCTAAGACGAAAGGATGGACCATCCAGAGATTACCCCACCAGGGTATCCATCCCATAATCAGCCACCAAATTCAGACACTATTGCATATGCCAGCAAGATTTTGATGAAAGGACCCTGATATAACTATCTCGTGTGAGGCTATGTTAGTGCCTGGCAAACACAGACGAGCATGCTCACATTCATCTATAGGATGGAACACATAGCCCCCAATGGAGGAGCTATAGAAATTACCCAAGGAGTTGAAGGGGTCTACAACCCTTTAGGTGGGACAACAATATGAACTAAACAGTACCTCCAGAGATCATGTCTCTAGATGCATATGTAGCAGAAGATGGCCTAGTTGGCCATCATTGGGAAGAGAGGCCCCTTGGTCTTACAAACTTTATATGCCCCAGTACAGTGGAATGCCAGGAAGTGGGAGTGGGCTGGTGGGGGATCAGGGTGGGGAAAGATATAGGGAACTTTCAGGATAGCATTTGAAATGTAAACAAAGAATTATCTAATAAAAAAGGTGGCTGCTTTTGTTTTTGAGTTATAGGTGCTAAGAATTGAAATGCCATCTTGATGCATTTTTCATTTGAAAGCTATGTAGTGTTTCCTACCTACCCCCTATAGTTTGAATTAGATTTATTAGATATTATACTTGCTATACCATTTTGCTTCTTAGGTCTATTTGCATGGAATACATTTTCCAGCCATTCAGCATGCCAATTTTTGCCATTGAGGTGTGTTTTTTGAAAGCACCGGTAGGATGGATCATTTCTTTTCCATTTACTCTGTTAGTCTGTATATTTTTATTGCTGAATTGAGACCATTGACATTGAGAGATATCACATACCAATGACTGTTGATTTCTGCCACTTTTTTCTTCATTGTTGACGTTGGTTTTTTTTTGTTTTTTTTTGTTTTTTTTTTTTGTGGTGCTGTTGGAGGTTTGGGTGAGGTTGGGTGAATGGGTGTTTTCTTTCTTTTGATTTTGCTCATCTGAGATTATTTATTCCTTGTGTTTTCATGATTATAGTTAAACTACTTAGTAGTTTTTCCCTCTAGCACTTTCAGTAAAACTATATGTGTAGAAAGATGTAATTTGTATTTGGCCTTAGCATGGGGCACCTTATTTTCTATAGTTGATTTTTTTTTCCTGAGGATAGTAGCCTTAGCTGGATGTTCTGAACCTTTACAGTGTGCAGGTCATCTACAGTTCTTTCTGAGTTTAGAATGCTCATGGGAAGTTAAGTGTATTTCAAAAGTTCTGTCTTTATCCTTTTTAACTTTTAATATTTTTTATTCTATATTCTTATTGTTTCAAATATTTTGTAACAAGGGGCCTTTTTTCTTGTATAATATATTTTGACTACTGTATGCTTCTTTTTAGCTTTGTAAACTTCTCCTTTGTCTTGGGAAAATTATATTCTATGGTTTTGTTGATTTTCTCTTTCTTTGACCTGGGATTCTTCTTTCCTTATTCTAATTACTCTTATGTTTGTCCTTTCCTACTTAGAGCTGTGTGCACCAAAGGCTATCTCTTAATATATCACCTGGATGTGGGTTTCTGAATTTGTTCCCTCTTGATGGAGTAGGAATCTTCTTTTATGTTAACTAAACAGGGCACTGACCTATGAATAAAGCAAAATGTAATTTGGACTCATTGCAATAAAACAATTTGGTTTGTTTGTGTTTAGTTTTACTGGGTCCCCAACTCCAGCAGGTATCCAGTGCTAATTAACTGGCCATGCCTGATGGAAAACCAAGTGTGTTGCTCACAGATCTTCTTTTCCATTTATGTTTCCCCAGATAGAATCCCTCACTCTCATCCCAAGCTGTGCAGCTTTCTCTGCTCTCCCTGTTCCCCATGGTTTCCTTTTCTCCTTTAAAAAAAAATTTAAAGTAGCAAATAAATAATTTTGTGGTTGGAGTCAACACAACATGAGGAACTGTATTAAAGGGTCAAAGCATTAGGAAGTTTTTGAAAGGATACTTACATCAGCAAACACTTCTTGGCATCCACAATAGTGTCTGGGTTTTGTGGGTGTATATGGGATGAATCACCAGGTGAGGAAGTGTCTGGATGGCTTTTCCCCCAGTCTCTGCTCCACACTTTGTCTCCATATTTCCTCCTATGAATATTTTGTTCCCACTTCTAAGAAGGAGTGAAGCATGAACATTTGGTCTTCCTTCTTCTTGAGCTTCATGTGGTCTATGAATTGTATGTTGTGTATTCTGAGCTTTGGGTCTAATATCTAATGATCAGTGAGTGCATACCATGTGTGTTCTTTTGTGACTGAGTTACCTCACTCAGGATGATATTGTCTAGTTCCATCTATTTGCCTAAGAATTCCATGAAGTCATTGTTTTTAATAGCTAAGTAGTACTCCATTGTATAAACATACAATGATTTCTGTATCCATTCCTCTGTTGAAGTATATCTGGGTTGTTTCCAGGTTCTAGGTATTATAAGTAAAGCTTCTGTCAACATAGTGGAGCAGGTGTCCTTGTTATTTGTTGGAGCATCTTTTGGGTATATGCCCAGGAGTGGTATAGATTGGTCCTCGGGTAGTACTATGTTCAATTTTCTGAGGTACTGCCTGACTGACTTCCACAGTGTTTATACCAGGTTTTAATCTCACACTATATGTGGATGCCAATAAGTTACTTTCTGACAGGAGTCTGATATAGCTCTCCCATAAGTGTCTCTGCCACAGCCTGACAAATACAGAGGCAAATGCTCACAACCAACCATTGGGTTGAGCACAGGGTCCCAAATGGAGGACTTAGAGAAAGGACTGAAGAATATGAAGGGGTTTGCAGACCCATAGGTGGAACAACAATATCAAACATGCAGACACCCCAGAACTCCCAGGGAATAAACCATCAACCAAAGAGTACACATGGAGCAACCCATGGTTCCTGCCACATATGTAGTATAGGATGGCCTGGTTGGACATCAGTGCGAGGAGATGTCCTTGATCCTGGAAAGGCTCAATGCCCCAGTATACAGGAATGCCATGCCAGGGAAGTGGAATGGATGGACATGTGGGTGGGTAGGGGAATACATGCATAGAAGCTGGTGGAGGTGATAAGATAGGGGTTTTCCTGGGGTGGTACAAACCAGTAAAGAGGATAACATTTGAAATGTAAATAAATAAAATACCTAATAAAGAAAGAAAAAAATGGGGAACAGAGCTAAACAATGAATTATGAATGGAGGAATACTGAATGGTCAAGAAGCACCAAAAGAAATGTTAAACATCTTTATTCATCAAGGAAATGCAAATGAAAACAACACTGAGATTCTACCTCACACCAGTCAGAATGGCTAAGATCAAAAATTCAGGTGACATCAGATACTGGTGAGGATATGGAGAAATGGGAAAACTCCATGTGGTTTTGGTTGTGTCTATATGAATAAGTAAAAGCCCTGAAGTAAAGCATTGTTAGAAAGAGCTATAGCTTGTCAAACTAACTTCGAGGAAATATTGTTAAAAATACACAAAAGATCATTAAGATTGTAATGAAATATTTTTCCAAAATTATGTTTTAGCTCATGAAAATAGTAGTGATTTAATGATCCTGATAATTTGCTGCCTTAAGGAAAATATTTGTCAAATTTTTAGTCTATAACATGACTAGGGTACAGGACATTATACATTTACTATAGATTTTTTCATTCCTTGAATATGAGTGTTGTTTGAACCATTGGGTCCTTCTTTTCAATGACTGGAATAAAGGTTACTTCTTAGAAATATGGATGTAATTTCCCATATAAGCAAAACTGATGTTATAGTACATGCTTTCTAATAGAATTAGATTTTGAAATAATATATAAGTCCAAAAAATGGAAAAGAAAAATTTCAAATTCCAATTATAAATTTGATTTTCTGCTCCACTAACATTGAAAATGTATAACTAATATAAGCAAGAGCACCTTCAAAAATAGAGCCCATTGAAAAATGCCATTTCATAAATACTATTCTATTTTCTTAATAGTTTGTTTTGTTTGGATATTGGGCTTTTAATTTTAATTTCAAATTTATATTTTACTTTAAATATTATATTTATAAGTAACAAGAAAAAGTAAGTACATTATTGGCACTTTATTTTGCTGAAAGTGAATAATCTCTGTTATGTTTTTATTAAATGTATTTGTATTATTCCTTTCAGGATTTCATATAACTTATTTTGATCATATTCACCCCTCCAGAACCCAACTTCTCGAAGCTCTACTCCTCTTTCTCAGCCTCCATCAACATTTTATGTCTTATATCTATGAGAAGAGACTATGTATCAGGAGATGTTATGGGCTTCTGGCCCCTATAATCCTCCCAGTCTTCCATGATGTTCCTGGAGTCTCAGAGGTAGTGGCTTTATTGTAAATGTACCTGTTGGATTCAGGTACAACTCAACTTCTATTCTCTGCATTTGACTAGTTGTATCTTCATATAATAGTTTCCATCTGTTGCAAACAAAACTTCTCTGATGAAAAGAAAGATCTACATTCATATGAAAATACAAGGATAAAGGTTTGGGAGGCAATTATTGTACTGGTTTAGGAAAATGGCAAATGGTAAGTGAAATGCTGACATAGCATTGAGAATGTGCTAGTGGAATCATTCTCACAAATGTACTCTGGTGTTTTTTCTTTCCATAGTCAGTATATTGATATTGATTAGCCATGGCAACCCAATCATTTTACATACTGACCTAGGTTCTTTGTGAAATTTATCATCCAAAAAAAATAATGCATGGGTTTTTCTCCAGATTAAATCAGGGTAGCCAACAGATTACAAGTGAGTCATATTCCCTTTACTCCATTTTATAACACACACACACACACACACACACACACACACACACACACACACACTCACATATATACACACACACACACATGCAAGCACAAAGAGATTTATAAAAAGAATCACAAGTGGAAAATATTAATGATCTTTTAATAAGTTCAGAAACTTTATTGATTCCAATATCAAGATTTAAAATGTGAGTAATGTTCTGAAGGGTCCAGCTTAAAGTAAGGGCAAAGTTTAACCTTAAAAACTCCATTTTGCTTTCAAGCAGTCACAATTCCCCTGTACAAATAGCCACTCCATTGCTCATAACAATCAATCAGTACTTAAGGGGAAAGTACCTAATGTCTTAAAATAGATTGATTAAGATAGCAACTGTTGTTCATATCCTGCTGAAATCATTACTAGTAAATAGAAGTATACCAAGCAAATATTAACCAATCATGTAACTGTCAAGATGGAAAGTCCCTCAGCCTGCAAACATGATAAACAAACAAGGCTTCTACCAGCTCAGCACCTTTCACCCCTTTCACTGTGCTAGAGATATTGGAAGTGTATAAGATTGAGCTTGAATAAAGACTCTTTGCTTTTTCAGACAAGTTGGAACCCTGGTCATATCTGATGAGCTGTGGGGACCTTAAGATCTGGGCATGACATCTTGGGGGCTCATTGAGAATCCCTACAACCTCACATCAGCAGCCCTTACATGTGGAGTCAAATACCTATATATAAGTGTTTTTGAGATGATGTTTGTGTGAATGTTTGTCCAGTTTTGTTTTAGTAAATCTGTATTCCAGTAAACTAGTAGTTTAATACTATCACATGGGACACATTTGGACACACTGGACCCTTAAGGAAACAGAGGCCAGGAGACTTCTCTGATCCACTAGTAGGGGATAGATCGCCTTTGTTTCTGTGAAGAGATGTAGCAGGTTGTGCCCACCATATGACAACTAGCTTTCCTCTCACTTTTGCTATTGATATTGTGAGCCAATCCACATTAGTGTGTCTGTGTTTCTTTTGTTTTACTATATTTTATTTTTATTTATTTTTATTTTTGAACTTAAAATAATAGGACAAACCCAAAAGACTCCTTTGACAATTTTTGGATGGATTTCAGAACATTAGGATTAGGTCTAAAGACTTAGGGCTAATAGGAATAACAAACTAACCACTCTTTAATGGTTGGAATGACTGGCTTTCCATGTTAGATGGTCACCTGAGAGGATCTGAAAACTCTTCATGATTCAGAGAGTCAAGAATGTCATGTATGGCTTCTGGTCTCCATCTGTGCCCTAGAGCTAAGGCTATGCTCTCCATACCCAATCATCCCACACAGAAAGAGCTGGTGTTCCAGATCTTCTGCCACTAAGGTCACAGGTAAGGCCACTGCCTTTCAGCCAATAATGGGCCAAAGAGGGACCCGACAGGGCATCACAGGGCACAAGAACCATGGAGGAGCCAGGGACAGGATCTGTCTGGTCTCCATCTGTGCCTCATAGATAACCCTGTGACATAGCTCTCCACACCCAAATCCTGCCCATAAGGAACTGGTCCCCCAGAAATGCTTAAAAACCTAAGATCACAGGCTAGGGGAATCACCATCCCTGATCTAAAGCTTTACTACAGAGAAATAGTGATAAAAACTACATTGTGTTGGTACAGAGACAGATATATTGATCAATGGAATAGAATTGAAGGCCTAGAAATAAAACCACACACTTACGGGTACATGATCTTTGACAAAGATTCCAAAAATATACATTGGAAAAAAGAGAAAGCACCTTTAATAAATAGTGATGGTATAACTATCTTTCTGTATATAGAAGAATTAAAGTATACCCATATTTGTCACCTTGTAGAAACTCTAAGTCCAAGTGGATCAAGGACCTCAATCAAAAACCAGATATTGAATCTAAGAGAAAAGAAAATGGGAAAGAGCCTTGAACTCATTGGCACAGAGGAAATTTTCCTAAAAAGAATTCCAATGGCTCATGCTCTAAGATCAGGAATCGATAAATGGGACCTCATGAAACTGGAAAGCTTCTGTAAGGGAAAAGACATAGACAATAAGGCAAATAGGCAACCTCCATATTGGGAAAACATTCTTCACTGATAGAGGTATAGTAACCAAAATATATAAAGAACTCAAGAAGTTAATCACACACACACACACACACACACACACACACACACACAAACCCAACAACCCAATTGAAAAAAAATGGGGTCTAGAACTGAATTGAGAATTCACAACTGAGGAATCTCAAATGGCCAAGAAGCATCTAAAGAAATGTTCAAATTCCTTAGTGATCAGAGAAATGCAAATCAAAATAACCGTGAGATTCCACCTTACAGCAATCAGGATAGCTAAGATCAAATCTTCAGAAGATAACACATGTTGGGGAGGATGTATAGAAAGAGAAACACTCATCCATTGCTGGTGGGATTGCAACCTGGTACAACCACTCCGGAAATTAATCTGGAGGTTCTTCAGAGAATTGGAAATAGATATACCTGAAGACCCAGCTTTATCACTCTTGGGAATATACCCAAATATGCCTCACCATGCCACAGGGGCAGGTATTCCACAATGTTCATAGTGGCCTTATTTGTGATAGCCAGCAATTGGAAACAACCTAGATGTCTTATGACAGAAGAATGGATACAGAAAATGTGGATCATTTACACAATTTAATCAGCTATTAAGAATAAGGACACTCCTAGTTTTCCAGCAAATGGATGGAACTAGAATGTATTCTGAACGAGCTAACTTAGACCCAAAAGAACATGTATGGTATTTACTCACTAATAAGTGGATATTAGCTACCCCACAAAAGGAAAGAGTACTCAAGGTACAGGCCACAGAAATCAAAAAGTCCTACAAGCTTGAGTGATCATGTGAGCATGCCTATCGGAGGATCCTGCAATACCTCTCCTGGGCATATATCCAGAAAATGCTCCAACTGGTAATAAGGACACATGCTCCACTATGTTAATAGCATCCATATTTATAATAGCCAGAAGCTGGAAAGAACCCAGATGTCCCCCAAGAGAGGAATGGATACAGAAAATGTGGTACATTTATACTATGGTACATTTACAGCTATTAAAAACAATGAATTTATGAAATTCCTAGGCAAATGGGTGGATATGGAGGGTATCAGCCTGAGTGAGGTAACCCAATCACAAAAGAAGTCACATAACATGTACTCACTGATAAGTGGATACTAGCCCAGAAACTTAGATTACCCAAGATATAATTTGCAAAACACATGAAACTCAAGAAGAATGAAGACCAAAGTGTGGACACTTCACCCCTTCTTAGAATTAGGAACAAAGCACACATTGAAGGAGTTACAGAGATCATGTTTGCAGCTGAGACAAAAGGATGTTCCAACCAGTGACTGCTGCAGCTGGGGATCCATCTCATAGTCAGCCACCAAACGCAGATACTATTGCATATGCCAGCAAGATATTGCTGAAAAGGCCCGGATATAGCTGTCTTGTGTGAGGCTATGCCAGTGCCTGGCAAACACAGAAGTGGATGCTCACAGTCAGCTATTAGATGGAACTCAGGGTTCCCAATGAAGGAGCTAGAGAAAGTACCGAAGGAGGTGAAGGGGTCTCCAACCCTATAGGTTGAAGAAAAATATAAACTAACCAGTACCCCCAGAGCTTGTCTCTCTAGCTGCATATGTAGCAGAAGATGGCCTAGTGGGCCATCATTAGGAAGAGAGGCCCCTTGGTCATGCAAACTGTATATGCCCCAGTACAGGGGAACACCATGGCCAAGATGTGGGAGTGGGTGGGTAGGGAAGGAGGGCGGGGGATGGGGGAGGGTATAGGGAACTTTCGGGATAGCATTTGAAATGTAAATGAAGAAAATATCTAATAAAAATTGGGGGAAAAAAAAGAATTACAGGATGGAAATGGAGAGGATCCTGAGGAAAAGAAGGTTTAGAGACAGGACAAAAGTGGGATCCAGCTCCAGGGGAGGTCCAAAGGCCTGACACTATTACAGAAACTAAGGAACACTCAGAAATGGAACCTATCATGACTGCCCTCTGAAGAAACCAACAAGCAGTTGAAAGAATCATATTCAGATATTTGCACCTAATCAATGGACAGAAGCAGATGATCCCTTTTGTTGAGTTAGGGAAGATGGAAAGAAGCTGATCTTTCATCCTGGGCAGTTGTCATACAGACCCTAAGAGATTAAAAAGGTCAGCCAAGACTACTATACCCAGGAAAACTCCCAATTACCATAGATGGAGAAACTACAGTTTTCCAAGGCAAAATCAAATTTAAACAATATCTTTCTACTAATCCAGCCCTACAGAGCATAATAGAGAGAAAAGTTGGATAAAATTAAGGAAACTGTACCCAAGAAAAAAATATATATTATTTTCACAACAAACCCCTCAAAAGAGAAACATACAAGCAGAATTCCAACTCTAGCCAAAAAAAAAAAAAAAAGTAAGAGGTAGCAACTATCACTGGTCAATAATATCTCTTAACATCAATGGTCTAAATTCCCCACTAAAAAGATAAAGGCTAACAGATTGGATATGTAAACAGGATCCAGCATTTTGCTGCATACATAGAGCACAACTATGAGTAAAAACAGATATTCCCTCAAAGTAAAAGCATTTTACAAGATTTTCCAAGCAGGATTAGCCATCCTAATATTCAATAAAAAGACAACATTTTCAACAAATGGTGCTGGATCAACTGCTGGTCAGCATGTAGAAGAATGCAAATCAATCAATTTTTATATTCTTGTGCAAAGTTAAGGTCCAAGTAGATCAAGGATCTCCACATAAATCCAGATACACGGAAACTAACAGAAGAGAAACTGAGGAAGAGCCTGGAACACATGGGCACAGGGGAAAATTTCCTGATCAGAACACCAATGGTTTATGCTCTAGATTCAAGAATTGACAAATGAACCCTCATAAAATTGCAAAAGTTCTGTAAGGCAAAAGACACTGTCAAGACAACAAAATGACAACCAACAGATTGGCTAAAAATCTTTACCAATTCTACATCCAACAGAGGGCTAATATCCAATAAATACAAAGAACTCAAGAAGTTAGACCCACTGAAACAACCCTATTAAAATTGAGTTACAGAGCTAAACAAAGAATTCTCAATGGAGTAATATCTAAGAGCCCAGTAGTACTTAGAAACATGTTCAACATCCTTAGTCATCAGGGATATGCAGATCAAAACAACTCTGAGATTCAAGCTCAGACCACTCAAAGTTCCTAAGATCAAAAAGCTCAGGTGACCTTAGATGCTGGAGAGGATGTGGAGAAAGAGGAACACTCCTTCATTGTTGGTGGGATTGCAAGCTGGTACAACCACTGTGGAAATCATGCTGGCAGTTCCTCAGAAAACTGGACATAGTACTCCCTGAGGACCCAGGTATATCACTCCTGCTAGTATACAGAAAAGATGCTCCAATATATAACAAGGACACATGCACTATTACATTCATTGCAGCTTTATTCATAATAACTAGAAGCTGGAAAAAAGCCATATGTCCTTCAACAGAGTAATGGATACAGAAAATGTGGTACAGTTACACAATGGATTGCTAAACAGCTATTAAAAATAATGACTTTATAAAATTCTTAGGCAAGTGGATGGACCTTGAAAATATCATCCTGAATGAGGTAACCCAGTAACAAAACAACGCACATTGTATGCACTCACTGTTCAGTTGATATTAGCCCCAAATCTCACAATACCCAAGATACAATTCACTGACTATATGAAGCTCAAGAAAAATGAATAACAATGTGTGGATGCTTAAGTAATTCTTGGATGGTGAACAAAATTCTCATAGGAGGTAGAGTTTGAGAGGAATTTGATAGGAAGAGAGGAGGGTGGGGACACAGTCCAGCATGAAGTAAGGCAGGATAAATGGATGATATAAAGAGGGTCAGAAATTTATACAGAGGTGTGTATCAATTGGGGATGGGCTACTTGTGGTGGCCACCAGCAAGTCCCAGATACCTGGTAACAAGAGGCTCCCAGGACCCAACAGGGATGATATTACCTGAAATGCCCAACTAATCAGAGGGAGAACATGTAGAAACAATATCCAGAGTTTAGGTGAGACCCCTGGTTGTGGGATGGGGCCACTCACTTACCTCCAAATTTCTAAGATATCATTGCTCCTGTCTAAAAGAAATACAGGGACAAAGTGTGGAGCTGAGACTGAAGGAAAGGCCATACAGAGACTACCTACCTACAGATCCATCCCATATTCAGATACCAAACCTAGACACTATTGCAGATACCAAGAAGTGCTTGCTGACTGGAGCCTGATATATCTGTCTTCGGAGATGCTGTGCCAGTGCCTGACAAATATAGATGTGGATACTCTGCTCACAGAAAACCATTGGACTAGTAGCAAAATGAAGTAGTTAGAGAAAGAACTGAAGGAGCTGAAGGGGTTTACAGCCCCATAGGAAGAACAGCAATATCAAACAACTAGACCACACAGAGCTCCCAGGGACTAAACCACCAACCAAAGAATACACATGGAGGGTCCCATGGCTCCAGTCACATATGTAGCAGAGGATGGCCTTGTTGTACTTCAATGGTAAGAGAAGTCTTTGGTCCTGTGAAGGCTTGATGGTCCATTGTGGGGGAATGCCAGGGTGGTGAGGTGGGAGTGGGTGGGTGAGTGGAGGAGCACCATCATTGTAGGAGGAGGAGGGGGGATGGCATAGGGAGTTTCTAGAGGGGAAAGCAGGAAAGGACATGACATTTGAAATGTAAATAAATAAAATATCCAATTAAAAACAAAGAAAAGGTGTTTCAACTAAAAAAAATGTTCAAACATCTCACTTGCCATGGATAAGTTTTTGCTGAGAAAAAAAAAATAAGAAAGAATAGAAGAAGTAGAAGGAAAAGAATAATGTCATCTATATTCAATCTGGCCACCTGGATCAAATTCATTGTATAACCATCTGGAAAGTTTGGTTACAACCCACTAGAATGGCTGAAGTAGCTACTCCCTCCAAGACACATACATGCAATGAAAGAAGACAAGATTTTCTTCTCTTCCCCCTGCCCCCTAAAACTGTCACTGGATGTAGATGGCACACAGCCAATGCTGGAGGGGGCTAAAGGGGTGGCAGAACTAGGGGAAACAGGAAGGGCAATTACACCCTTAATTGTCCCTCCACATACAAAGGTTCAGGTTGTTAGGGAACAGGCAGGCAGGAGGTATCTGACACCAAAATAGCCCTTCCCCTTGGTGTCAGTGGACCACCACATGCCCAGGGAAACCAACCCATGCAATACAGGCCTTTTTCTACCAGTGATTTATATAATTGGAAGATGCAGAACCCCAAGTTTATGTAGAGGCCAGAGGCCCTTATAGATTTTTATGATTAAGTAATCGCCCACCCCAACCTACTTCTGATGATTGTCCACAACTGCTACAGATTCTCTTTAACCAAGAAGAGAGAGAAAAAAATATTAATGAGGCTCAGAAATTAGTTCTGGGTAAGAATGAATGGAGCCCCTACTATTATCCAGTTGATTATTGATACCTCTTTTACTTTAATTATACCCAACTGGGACTACAACATGGATATAGGTAAGGAGCAGCTCTGAGTTTACCACCAGACTCTGATGTGGGTCCTCTGGACAGCTGCTGACCACCCCACTAATTTGGTTAAGATAGGAGATGTTAGACAGGAAGATAGGGAGTACCCTTCGGTCTTTTTAGAAAGAATTATGAAGCATTAAAGATTCATACACCTCTAGACCCAGAGAAACCAAAGAACAAGACAGCAGTGATGATGGTCTTCATTAATCAAGCAATGCCAAACATAAAGCATAAGGCACAAAGAGTAGATAGGACGCAGGAAAAGTCTCTACGGGAAATGTTAGTGGTCTTGAAGAAAGTATACAGTAACAGTGTATCTCAAGGACAAACAGGCCCATTCCAATGCCAAAGAAATGTGGGATTAGGCTAAAATTTGGATGGTGACCACAGCTGACATAAAGGAGGAGAAACAACACCAACTGTGAAATCTAGAGGGTGACAAAGGTAAGAGACCAAAAAAAAAAAAAAAAAAAAAAAAAAAAAGGATAAGCCCTAGGTCCTGAAGCACCAATGTGCCTTTTTAAAGAATATATGCCATTGGATCGAGGATTTCCCTAAGGATTACCCCTGCTAAAGTCATAAGTGGGTTAAGTGAAAATACTGGAAATAGAAGAACTAAGTGATGAGGGGAGATGGGGTTTGGGCCTCCTCCATGAACCTAGCATAACCACTACAGTGGAGGGGAAACCTATCAAGGTTCTAGAAGATGTAGTAGCTCAACATTAAGTCCTCGCAGAGACCCATGGAAAATTGTCAAACAAAAAGTCATGGGTAAAAGAGGCTAAAGGCATGAACACATGGACTACCCAAAGAATAGTGGAACTTGAAGAGGAGCAAATAGCCTACATTTTTAGTCATGCCTGAATGTCCCTACACATTATTAGGAAGAGACTTAGTAACTAAAATTGGGGTTCAAATTGCTTTTGATCCTGAGGGGGTTCCGTTACAGGTTGAGATGGGCAGCTCATACACGTCCTTACATTTTCTTTAGAAAATGAATATAGACTGCATCAAAGAATTGAGCATTTTGGATAAGAAATATCCACATAAATGTCTTAGTTAGGCTCAGCTTGGACAGAAACTGGAAAAATAACACTAGTGGCTCATTTTTTGTTTGTTTGTTTGTTTTGTTTTTGTTTTTGTTTAGTTGAGACAGAGTTTCTCTGTATAGCCCTGGCTGTCCTGGATCTCACTTTGTAGACCAGGCTGGCCTCGAACTCAGAAATCTACCTGCCTCTGCCTGCCGAGTGCTGGGATCAAAGGGTGCACCGCCACTCCTTGATTTAGGAATTCTTATATCCTGTCACTACCTATGGGACACCAAGGTTTTCCCCATTATGAAGCCTAACTCCAATGATGATAGCCCTGTGTGGGACCTTTAAGAGGTCAATAAGAGGGTCATGGATATCCTCCCTATGGTTCCTAACCCATACACTCTGTTTCATTCTTTGGATCTGACCAAAATCTGGCATACAGTATTGTATCTTGAAGATTCTTTCTTTAGTCTACCCCTAGTACCCCAAAGCCAGCTGCTATTTACCTTCGAATTCCATGATCGTGACAAAGGATTAAATGTACAACTTACCTAAAACCATCTATCACAGATATTCAAGAATTCGACCACCATCTTCAACAAGACCCTATAAGAGGGCCTGGGTGAGTACCAATGGGAACACCCAATACCACTCTTCTATAATACATAGATGACATTTTGGTGACAGTAGAGAGCCTGGAAGAATGCCAGCAAAAACCAAAACTTGCTTAGGCTGTTTACTGGTGACATTAGGTGATCAGGGATATCAAGTAGTTGCCAAAGAGGTACAGCTATGTCAACAAAAGATAACATACTTTAGTTACATTCTGAAATGGGGCCAATGGTGACTGACAGAGGGCAAAAAAGAAACTATTCTGAAAATCACAACTCCAATCGAGAATCTTCAGGTGAGAATTCTGTGATTAGCACTGTACCCACTTTTTAAATAGGGTTGTTTAGTTTTCTGGTGTCTAACTTCTCGAGTTCTTCATATATTTTGAATGATAATCCACTATCAGATTAGGGTTTCCTAATCTGTGTGCTGCTGTTTTGTCCTATTGGCAATGTCCTTTGCCTTACAGAAACTTTTCAATTTTATAAGATCCCATTTGTCAATTTTTGAGCTTATAGCATAAGTCACTGTTGTTCTGTTCAGGAACTATTCCCCTGTGCCCAGGTGCTCAAAGCTCTTCCCCACTTTCTCTTCTATTAGTTTCAGTGTATCTGGATTTATATAGAGGTCCTTGACCCACTTCGACTTGAGTTTTGTACAAGGAGATAAGGATGAACTGATTTTTATTTTGATTGCTCTGTAATTCAGCTTGACATCAGGAATGGTGATTTCCCCAGAAGTTCTTTTATTGTTGAGAATAGTTTTCAGTATCCTGGTTTTTTTGTCATTCCAAATGAAGTTGCAAATTTCTCTTTCTAACTCTATGAAGAATTGAGTTGGAATTTTGATGTAGATCACATTGAATCTGTAGATTGCTTTTGGTAAGATGACCATTTTTACTAAATTTATCCTGTCGATACATGAACAAGGGAGATCTTTCTGTCTTCTGAGGACTTATTCAATTTCTTTCTTCAGAGAATTGAAGTACTTGTCTACACTTGCTTAGTTAGCATCACAGCAAGATATATATTGTTTGTAACTATTGTAAAGGTTGATATTTCTCTAATTTCTTTCTCTGACTCTTTATCCTTTGAAGAGAGGAAGGCTACTGATTTGTTTAATATGTATCTAGCCACTTTGCTTAAGTTATTTATTATCTGTAAGCATTCTCTTGTTGATTTGGGGGGGGGTCATTTATGTATACTATCATATTATTCGCAAATAGGGATATCTTGACTTTCTCCTTTCCCATTTGTTACCCTTTGTTGCCTAATTGCTCTGGGTACTATTGAATAGATAGGGGAAGAGTGGGCAGCCTTGCCTTGACCCTGATTTTACTGGGATTGATTCAACTTTCTCTCCATTTAGTTTGATTATGGCTATTGGTTTGCTGTATATTGCTTTTATTTTATTTAGATATGGACCTTGAATACCTGATCTCTCCAATATTTTAATCATGAAGGAGTGTTATACTTTTTCAAAGGGTTTTCATTCATTTAATGAGATGATCATGTGTTTTGTTTTTTTTTTTTTTTTTCCTTTGAGTTTGTTTATATAGTGGGTTACATTGAAGGGATTTTTGTATATTGACCTGTCCTTGCATCTCTGGAATGAAGCCTACTTGATCATGGTGAATTTAATGTGTCCTTGGATTTGATTTGCAAGAACTTTATAGATTCTATTTGCTTCAATACTCATGAGGCATATTGGTCTTAATTTCTCTTTACTTGCTCAGTCTTTGTGTGGTTTAAGTATCAGTGTATCTGTGGATTCACAAAAATGTAGTGGGTAGTGTTATTTTTGTTTCTATTATATTAAATAGTTTGAGAAGTATTGCATTAGGTCTTTTTTGAATGTCTGATAGAATTCTCCACCAAAACCATCTGAACCCATGGATTTTTTTCATTCGCAGACTTTATTGACTGCTTCCATTCTGTAGGGGTTATGGGACTGTTTAGATCTTTTATCTGATTCTGATTTAACTTTGGTACCTGGTATCTGTCTAGAAAACCGTCCATTTAATATAGATTTTCCAGTTTTGTAGATTATAGGCTTTTGTAGTAGGATCTGATGCTTTTTGGATTTCCTCGAACTCTGTTGTTATGTCTCCATTTTCATTTAGGATTTTAATTTGAATACTGTCTCTGTGCCCCCTGTTTAGTCTGAGTGATTTTCTCAAAGAACCAAATCCTCATTTTATTGATTCTTTGTCTAGTTTTCCTTGTTTCTACTTGGTCGACTTCAGCCCTGAGTTTATTTTCTGCCATTCACTCATCTTGGGTCTATTTGCTTCTTTTTGTTCTAATGCATTCAGATATGCTGTTAAGCTGCTCCTGTATGCTCTCTTCAATTTCTTTGTGGAAGCACTCAGATCAATGAATTTTTCTCTTAGCTCTGCTTTCATCGTGCTCCCTAAGTTTGGGTATGTTGTGCCTTCATTTTTGTTAAATTCTAAAAAGTCATTAATTTCTCTATTTCTTTCCTAAGATATCACTGAATAGAGAGTTCATCAGCTTTCATGTATATGTGTGCTTTTTTGTTGTTGTTATTGTTATTGAAGGCCAGCCTTTGTTCCTGGTAGTCAGAAAGGATGCATAGGATTATTTCAATCCTTTTGTATTGGTTAAAGCTTTTTTTTTTCAAGCAATTATATGGTCAGTTTCAGAGAAGATACTTAGACGTTCTAAGAAGAAAGTATATTCTTTTGTTTTAGTCTGAAATGTCCTGTAGATATTTGATAAGTCCATTTGATTCATAACTTCTATTAGTATCATTGCTTCTCTCTTTATTTTTTGTTTCCATGGTCTGTCCATTGGTGAGAGTGGAGTGTTAAAGTCTCCTACTATTATTGTGTGAGGTTCATTGTGTGCTTTGACATTCACTAATGTTTCTTTTATAAATGTGGGTGCCCTTGCATTTGGGGCATAGATGTTCAGAGTTGAGAGTTCCTTTTGATGAATTTTCTGTTGATGTATATGTGGTGTCCTTCCCCATCTTTTTGAATAACTTTTGTTTTATCATTTATTTTATTAGATACTAGAATTGCTATTCCACCTTGTTTCTTGGGACTGTTTGCTTGGAAATGTTTTTCCAGTCTTTACTCTCGGGTAGTGTCTGTCTTTGTCACTGTGGCATGTTTCGTGTATCCAGAAAAATGCTGGGTCCTGTTTATGTATCTAGACAGTAAATCTATTTGTTTATTTATTTATTA
Organism: Mus minutoides; assembly: GCA_902729485.2. Lineage (NCBI taxonomy): Eukaryota > Metazoa > Chordata > Mammalia > Rodentia > Muridae > Mus > Mus minutoides. The sequence goes on along the minus strand of LR753308.1, from coordinate 3,212,583 downwards.
TTAGATAATTTCTTCATTTACATTTCAAGTGTTATCCCATAAGTCCCCATACCACCCTGAATGCGCCTGATATATGTGTTTCATTGTGGAATTAAGTCCATTGATATTGAGATATATTAAAGACCAATGATAGTTGCGTCCCATTATTTTTGTTGTTAGAGGTGGAGTTTTACTTGTGTGGTTCTCTCTTTTGCATGTGTTGTAAGGAAAGTACTTTCTTGCTTTTTATTTTAGTTTCCCTCTTTATGTTGGTATTTGTGCCTCTGTAGGGATATCTTGGTTTTTACTTATATGGTATTAGAGAGCGTTTCTAGGTATAGTAGCCTTGCCTGTCAGTGATTTTTGTTCTATTAGGGTCTGTATGCTATCTACCCAAGATCATCTAGCTTTGAGAATCTCTTTTGAGAAGTCTGTTGTAATTCTGATGTGTCTCCCTTTATATGATACTTGACTTTTTCCCTTATTGATTTCAATATTCTTCCTTTGTTTGGTGTGATTGGTGTTTTAAGTATTATATGACAGGAGGAATTTCTTTTCTGGTCTCATCTGTTTGGTGTTCTGTAGGTTTCTTCTATTTTATGGATATCTTTTTTAGGTTTGGGATGTTTTCTTCTATAATTCTGTTGAAGTTGTTTGGTAGCCCTTTGAGTTCAGAATCTTCACTCTGTTCTATACCTATTATTCTTAGGTTTGCTTTTTTAATGTTTTTTTTTAATGTTTTGAATTAGGATCCTTTAGCTTTTTATATTTTCTTTGACTGTCAATGTTTTCTAGGGTACCTTCTATGCCTGAGATTCTCTCTTCTATTTCTTGTGTTCTGTTGATGATGCTTGCATTTGTGACCACTGATCACTTTCCTAGGTTTTTCATCTCCAGAGTTGTCTCCATTTATGTTTAATTTAATGTTTCAATTTCCATTTTTATATCCTGGTCATTTTGTTCAATTCCTTTACCTTGTGTTTACCTTGATTGTGTTTCTTGTATTTCTTTAAAATATTTATATGTTTCCTCTTTAAGGACTTCTACTTGTTTACCTGTGTTCTCGTGTATTTCTTTAAGGAAATTATTTATGTCCTTCTTAAAGTCTTCTATCATATTCATATGATGGTATCTTAATCTTAATCTTGCTTCTTAGGTGTGTTGGGGTATACAGGGCTTGGTGTGGTGGGAGAATCGGGTTCTGATATTGTCAAGCAACATTGGTTTCTGTTGCTTATGGTCTTGCACTTGCCTCCTGCCATCTGGTTATGCCTAGTGATACATGCCCTTGCTGTCTCTGACTGGAGCCTGTTCCTTCTATGAACCTGGGTGTGTCAGAACTCCTGGGAATCCTGCTATTTCAGTGATCCCGTGATTCTGGCATCCTCTGATACTGAGATCCTGGGTGTGCAAGTGTTCCTGGAAGTCAAGTTGACTCTGGGATCCTGAAATATTTGTGTTTCTTTGTGTTTCTGCTGAGATACTGTTGTATCAGAGTTCTTGGAAGTCAAGCTTTCTCTGGGTGTTGCATAAGTGGGTGGGGAGCCAGATCCCTGGGTCTGCTCTGGGAAAAGGTACAAGCCAGAAAGAATGTGTGCCTCTGGCTGTGTGAGGATTCCTGTTTCACTGGTTCCTATGGTGGTCCTAGTTACGCTGGGTGTTGTGCCAGATGTTGTGGCCTCACCTGCAATCCTGGGTGTGTCAGAGCATTTTGGAGTCAAGCTTCTTCTGGGTGTTTTGGAGTCAGTGAGGAGACAGCACCCTGGTTTTGAGGTTTTGCTCTAGGCACTGGTGCAAACTGGTAGAAACCTGTGCCTCTGGCTGTTTAGGGGTTTCTGAGTCTTTGGATATTGAGTGTGAGTGTTGGGGGAGATATTTTGTCCTTACATGTGATTTTGGGTACTGATATGAATATTTAAGCATTTATATTTCGTTTAGTATTCAAAAATTCAAAACAATTTATGTATTTTTTCTCCCAAATTGAGGTGAAGCCACAGGTTTTATGAAGCTATTTACTTACTACAACTCTGCATAAGATCATGTCAACATCAGAATATATACTTAAGTTTATACTTATTCAAAGACCAGTTTGTACTTATTCTTACCGCTCTTTAATATGTAGACTCAGATGCAAGAAATATCTTTCTTTTTCAGTGTTACAACTGATCATACAGGAAAATATTGCAAACATATTGAGATTACATTTTAATCATCTTTTATAATATACATAGATTACAACACTCTCTTTTGCACTTCACTATATTTGTAGAAACCTACTGAACATTTACATTATGAAATGAAATTTTAGTACAGAAGTTCTTCACCACAGCCCATGCGTTCTTCTAGACTTAATATCTATTTAAGACAATTTTAACATCAAGGTGATAAGTCTAGTTTGTAGACTTTAAGGAATTAATAATACTTGTTTTCAGCAGAAATTTAATTTAAAAAATTTCCAAAAGATTAGATATCTTTGGATATAATGTCTTTTCAAGCATATTCATTTATACACACAAAATTAAGTGCTGAACTTATAGGCAAAAATACTCTGAAAAAGTAATAACCAAGAAATCACATAACGTATAATGGCTATTTCATTATATTTAACTTATCTCTATTTTCATATTACACGTTTCTTTAATGACTTTAATGATACATTCAAAGTCATATATTTTACCATACACTAAATATTCTGGGGTAAATAAGGGTTTATTTGAAAATAGTTTAATATCATTAACTTCTGTTTTAATAGTGAAACGTCTGAGGTTCATGACTTGAGTGTCATTAGACTTCAATTCCACTTGCCTTATCTCATTTTATCTTTTCATTGTTCAATTTGTCCATGTTCAATGACAATTCTGATGGAATTGCAATCTGTAATTCTAAGAAAACAAAAATGGATCTTTGTTTTCTCAATTATTGGCCCTAATATATGCTCTTATATTTTATTGTCCATGCTCATGCATATTGTTTCTGGTGAAATAATTGAAAAAAAAAATAGAAGAATTCAACTAAGGATCTCACACTTAACCTTAGTAAATTAAGACATTGAGAATTTTCTCAATTATAGAGTATAGATACTAATAAACTTTATGGTACTATATTTGTAAATACTATGAAAATTTCAAAAAGGAATTAAAAATTAAATAAAATAAAGCGTTAAAATGAATAAAATCAATAAAATATAATGAAATACATATGTATTGGCTCTGAAAACTTAGAGGTTACTCTAAAATAATTCAAGAACAATCTCTCCTGAGTATTTCCTCTAAAAATTATTGTATGACATATTGTTTGTGGGAGTTTCACTGAAATTATAAAATATCATTCCTTTCAAAAAATAATGCTAATATTAATGCCTTTTTGAGAATATATTCCAATTTAGATAATTATAATGGATAAACACCCACTTAAGTAGCTATTACCAATAAACAATATAATAGTCTGCCAATAACTATTATTAGTTTTTAACTGACACATAAAAACTGTACTTACAGAATACAGTGTAAACATTTGAGTCAGCTATACAATGAACAGTGATCATTTAAAAAGCTACTAGCAGTTCTTTTTCCTTAAATATTAATCAGTTGTAGCTAGAAGTGGTGGCACAAGTGTATATCCCAACCATTCTGTAAGCAAAATCATGAGTTTCACAATTCAATGTCAGGCAGAGTAACTAAGTGAGATGCCTGAATTCAAATAAAAAAGCTAAAATTTCAAAAAAAAATTTCAATAGTTCAGTAGTCTAGTGCTTGGCTAATGTGTTTAAGATCCTCCATTGAAGTCTTTAAGTGCCAGGGTAGGGCAATATCCAGTGAGTCCCACCGACTCAGAGTAGAAGGGGAGAGAGAAGGGGGAAGGATTGTGTGATGGGTGACCAGGAGTGGGGCAGTAGGTAGGATGTAAAATAAGTAAAAAATTAAGTAAAAATTGAAAAAAAAAGAAAGAAAAGAGAGAGATCCTGCATCAATCCTTATTACTGCAAAATGAGAACATTCAGTGTCCTATGACTGAAATTTGATTCAATATAACTTTTGGTTTTGCACATGTTATATTAAATGATAAATTTGGTTCCTTTTATTTTGTAAATATATATTTGCATTTTAGTTTGGTATGCATCTAGGGTAAATCTATGGTTCCATGTCCTCTGCTTCTTCCCTTGCATAGTTTCCTGATGCTGCTGCACACTGGGCTGGAAAGATGAAGCAGTGTCTAGAATGGATACAGTTCTGCAATAGCCATGCATTGCTGGCAGTGAGTGCTAGGGATAAGAGGATGGCTTTCTCTAAGGATCTTAGTGTTACATCTCTTGAGCAAAGGCCTTCTCTGAAAATGTTTAATGAAACGTTTATCTGACATACTCTTAGCTTCTGCATATGTCTTTATTTGAGTTGGACTGGTATACATATACTTTATTCAGGATGAATCAGGGGTACACATGAAATTTGGAGGGTGGGAAAGAGTTTTCATGGTAAACAAAAATCATTTGCAAAAGTTTAATTTTCTATGAATACCTCCTTTGCATGGAGAGAAATTCCTGGAATCTCAGAAGCTTGATGGACCTGGTCTCATCATGAGGAAAGTAGCTGATTCTCATTCTCACCAAGGCTATGAAACATTCCTCAAGTAGATATAGTGTATAGGTGTTTTGGGCCCAGACAGGAGGTCAGAGAAGGAGAAGCCCTACTGGTAAAGGGAGTCCCATAGAGCTGACAGAGCTATCTGGACAATGAAAGACTTCAAATATAAATAGCAGGAGCCAGCATTTTTGTAATATCTAAGATCAAAACAATTGTAGTTTAACATGATTTGTGTTTGAACACCATTTGAAAAGTTAATTACTCCATTTTCTTTGCAGAATGCCTTTTTTGTTATTAGCTTTTTTTTCATGAAGGACTGGTGCATGCTAGCTCACTTCTTGGTTTACTTAACAGTTTATGCCCAGCTATCTTATAGAGGCCAATTTTGGATACAACATGAGACAGGCTACTCAGAGGGAATAGAGCAAGGTTGATTGCCTCCCAAAATCAAAATAAGAATAGAAAATTAATGTAAATATGCAAATTCAATGCTTTTGTTAGCAAATGCATTCTTTGAATGTAGGCTGTGCATTCATCCTGGAATCATTGAGCGTGGCATATGAAACATGCTGGTCTGAGAATAGGTTTGTACAGTAAATAGAAGGAAAACTAATTGAAGTTAAATATGTAGAAAAGCATATTAATTCAATCTATATCAAGAGAATGGGGATACAATTATATATTCCACAGAAAAATTAATTTTTATAAAAGGGAGGAATAAATGAAAATTACTTTAATTCCTTCTAAGGAGAGAAGGGAGAAATGATTGATGGCCATTGTTTTAAACATGTTTAAGTATGCATGGATGAATAAATAAATCCATGCCTTTGATTTTAAATGCAGGAGATAAAGGTACAGATACAGATAGAAACCATATCTCAATAATGAATTATTTTAATTGTTTCAAATTGGTTTAATTACCAAAATGATGGTAATTATATGTTCAGTGATATGAATACTACTACAAATAATGACCTGTGTTACAAAGGGCAAAGTAGAGAAGGCTTAATTTTAAAAGAGGCTGATAAATTGAATCAATCAATTTTGGATTTCTGGACTAAGTACATACTATTTTAAGAGAGAGTTTCTGTATTTGTGTTACCAGGAAAGGAGAAATTGCTTTAGAAAACTATTAAAGTAATATGAATCCAAAATGATAGAGACAGATCCCTTGAATATCTTGGCTGTAGACACAAAGAAAACCATCAAGTTGACCAAACAGAATAGGTAACATGATTTGCTAATCCCTCTACATGAGAAGAACCCTCAAACTGGCTGAGACATAAAACTGTCTCTACCCAAAACTTAAGCTATACATAGCCAATATATCTTGTTAGTTAAAGAATCCTCAAAATTCATCATTCCATCCTTCCATATTATGAAAATGAAGATTTATTTTTATTTGGTTATTGATCAAACTAACTCAAAATGACAGCTGCCTCCAAGGAGACAACTATATCAGCCCTGTCAGCACTATCTTGCTGGTGCATGCAATAGTGTCTATGTTTGGAGGCTGATTATGGGGTGGATCCCTGGTTGCATGAGTCACTGGTTGGTCGATCCTTTTGATTCAGCTCCACACTTGATCTCTGTAACTCATTCAATGTGCACTTTTTTTCTTAATTCTAGGAAGGGGCTAAGTGTCTACATTCAGATCTTCATTCTTCTTGAGTTTCATGTGTTTAGTAAATTGTATCTTGGGTAGTCTAGGTTTCTGGGCTAATATCCACTTATCAGTGAATACATGTTATGTGAGTTCTTTGGTGATTGGGTTACCACACTCAGTATGATATTCTCCAGATCCATCCACTTGCCTAGGAATTTCATATATTCATTGATTTTAATAGCTGAGTAGTACTCCATTGTATAAATGTACAAAATGTTTTGTATCCATTCCTCTGTTGAGGGACATCTGGGTTCTTTCCAGCTTCTCGCTATTGTGAATAAGGCTGGTATGAACATAGTGGAACATCTTTCCTTACTACCAGATGGAACATTTTCTGGACATCTGCCCTGGAGAGGTATTGCAGGATCTTCTGGTAGTACTATGTCCAATTTTCTGAGGAGCCCCCAGACTGATTACCAGAGTGGTTGAAACAGCTTGCAGTCCCACCAACAATGGAGGAGTGTTCCCCTTTCTCGACATCCATGCCAGCATCTGCTGTCACCTGAATTTTTGATCTTAGCCATTCTTATTGGTGTGAGGTAGAATCTCAGGGTTGTATTTATTTGCATTTCCCTGATGAATAAGGATGTTGAACATTTTTTCATGTGCTTCTCAGCCATTTGGTATTCCTCAGTTGAGAATTTTTGTTTAACTCTGTGCCCCACTTTTTAATGGGGTCATTTGATTTTCTGGTGTCCACATTCTTGAGTTTTTTTTATATATATTGGATATCAGTCCCCTATCTGATTTAGGATTGGTAAAGATCCTTTCCCTATCTGTTGTTGGCCCTTTTGTCTGGTTGACAGTATCATTTGTCTTACAGAAGCTTTGCAACTTTATGAAGTCACATTTGTCAATTCTTGATCTTACAGCACAAGCCTTTGCTGTTCTGTTCAGGAATTGTTCCCCTGTGCCCATATCTTCGAGGCTTTTCCCTACTTTCTCCTCTATAAGTTTCAGTGTCTCTGGTTTTATGTGGAGATCCTTAAACCACTTAGACATGACCTTAGTACAGGGAGATAAGAATGGATCAATTCCCAGTCTTCTACATGATAACCGCCAGTTGTGCCAGCACCATTTGTTGAAAATGCTGTCTTTTTTCCATTGGATAGTTTTAGCTCCCTTGTCAATGATCAGGTGAGCATAGGTGTGTGGATTCATTTCTGGGTCTTCGATCCTATTCCCTTGATCTACCTGTCTGTTGCTGTACCAGTACCATGCAGTTTTTATAACGATTGCTCTGTAGTACAGCTTGAGGTCAGGCATGGTGATTCCACCAGAGGTTCTTTTATTGTGGAGAAGAGTTTTTGCTAGTCTAGGTTTTTGTTATTCCAGATGAACTTGCAAATTGTCTTTTCTAGATCATTGAAGAATTGAGTTGGAATTTTGATGGGGATTACATAGAATCTGTAGATTGCTTTAGGCAAGATAGCCATTTTTACTATATTGATTCTGCCAATCCACAAGCATGGGAGATCCTTCCATCTTCTGAGATCTTCCTCAATTACTTCTTCAGAGACTTGAAGTTCTTATCATGCAAATCTTTCACTTCCTTTGTTAGAGTCACACCAAGATATTTTATATTGATAGTGACTTTGGCGAAGGGTGTTGTTTCCCTGATCTCTTTCTCAGCCCATTTATCCTTGGTATATAGAAAGGCCATCGATTTGCTTGAGTTAATTCTATATTCAGCAACTGCACTGAAGCTGATTATCAGGTTTAGTTGTTCTCTGGAGGAGTTTTGGGGGTCACTTATACATACTATCATATCATATGCAAATAGCAAAATTTGACTTCTTCCTTTCCAATTAGTATCCCCTTGACCTCCTTTTGTTGTTAAATTGCTCTGGCTAGGACTTCAAGTACTATATTGAATAGGTAGGGAGAAAGTGGACAGCCTTGTCTAGTCCCTGATTTTAGTGGGATTGCTTCCAGTTTCTCACCATTTAGTTTGATGTTGGCCACTGGTTTGCTGTAGATTGCTTTTATTATGTTTAGGTATGGGCCTTGAATTCCTGATCTTTCCAAGACTTTTATCATGAATGGGTGTTACATTTTGTCAAATGTTTTTCAGCATCTAAGGAGATGATCATGTGGTTTTTATCTTTGAGTTTGTTTATATAGTATATTACATTAATGGATTTCCCTATATTAAACCATCCCTGCAATCCTGGGATAAAGCCTACTTGGTCATGATGGATGATTGTTTTGATGTGTTCTTGGATTTGGTTAGCGATAATTTTTTTTTTATTATTTTTGCATCGATATTCATAAGTGAAATTTGTCTGAAGTTCTCTATCTTTGTTGTGTCTTTATGTGGTTTAGGTATCAGAGTAATTGTGGCTTCAGATAATGAATTGGGTAGTTTACCTTCAGATTCTATTTTTTTGAATAGTGTGAGAAAAACTGGAATTATGTCTTCTTCGAAGGTCTGGTAGAACTCTGCACTAAACCCATACCTTAGCTTTTCTAGCATCACAGGGTGGTCCCACCATGTCTGGCCTATATTCTTCACTCACACTAAGATGAGGTCCTGCATATGATGGAAATTTTATAATTGAGTACTACATGCAAGAATGAATAACTATTAATAATTTTAAGAAGTTGTATTTGTAAAGTTAGTACTTAATTTTTATAAGTAAATTTTGGTTAATTTCTGCTATGAACTTGCAGATGTTTTAAATATTTTATCAACTAAGAAATGATCACTCACATATAATTATCTATTATTTGTATGTTTGAATATTACATCAAACATTTAGAAAAGTTATTAAAAACATAAATAAAAGCAGCATTACTTTAATTCTAGCCGTGTGATCCAGGATCAATGTTCTCATCAAGGCCAGTTATTTAATTAATAACTTATAATTTTAAGCATTCATTTCACAGGTGCCCTTTACTGAAAAGCATGGTTGACTATTCTAGGCAAATGAAGTAGTACAGCCTTTAAAATTAGGGAACACTCAAAATTATGGAGAATCTAGTATCTTTTTATTTGAACCTCAGAGTTTATATTGTTGTGTGATGTAGTTTAGCATCATCTCAGTGTAATCCTTTGTCGTTTTATGCTATACAGACTAGCTATTTAAAAACTTATTCATTTTGCATCTCCCTCACAGCCCCCTCCTAGTCATCGCTTCCTACAACCCTTTCCCCTTCCCTTTCCCCTCTCTCCCTCACCTTTTCTTCTTCTCCCTTCCCTTTGGGGGTATGCCCCCCCCCCACTATCCTCCAAGGCACATCAAGTCTGAGAGGCTAGGTACATGCTCTCCAACTGAGGCCAGACAAAGCAGCCTAGGTAAAATATATACTACTTACAGATGACAACTTTTGGGATAGCCCCCACTGTAGTTGTTAGGAGTCTATATTAAGACCAAGGTGCATATCTGCTACACATGTGCAGGCTGGCCTAGGCCCATCCCGTTTGTGTTCTTTGGTTGGTGGTTCAGACTCTAAGATCCCCAAGGGTACAGGTTAGTTGACTCTTTTGGTCTTCCTATGGAGTTCTGATTCCCCATTGGTTCCTATAATAATTCCCCAGGAAGACACAAGTGAGGATGCTTGACACATACTTAGAAGAGGGGATAAAATAGCCATAAGAGGCAGATGGAGGGAGAGAAATATGTGAGAGAGGTGATGTGGAGAGGAATGGGCATGTTCAGTATCAGGTGTGGGAGGGACAGGAAAGATGGTAAGATGGCCATGAGAATGAATGGAAATTAGAACCTGACAGGGGTGGGTGCAGTAGGTAATATTTAAACAAATCCTGCTGTGTTTTTTTTTCCTGCCTTAGGACATTTATGTTCCTGGATGAAACACCACACACACACACACACACACACACACACACACACACATACAGCCTTTATATATTAATATGCCATAAGCAATACAATAGCTTGGCAACTTTTTTACCTTCAATATTATTAGAATTGACCTCCCCATCAATAACTTATTATTACTTACTATGTTTTATCTGGGCTTCTCTTAGCCCCAAATGGCCAGTCCACATTGCCATATTTTTACAGCTCAGCTAAACCATGGGAGTTATACTTTCTCCTCTCCGGCATGTTCTTCTTCTATTCCATGCCACTTTTCCCTCCTTATCCTCCCACAAGCTCATTAACACCTCAACCTCACATATATCTCCTCTTCCCAGCTATTATCTGTCAGGATCTAGCATCATTATTCACCAATCAAAAGTATCTTGGTGGCATGGTTCCAGGTCATGGGGGCCTGCACTCAACATTACAATAGAGTAAATATCAAAACATCAACAATCCCCCCTTTCAGTCCAATAAAAGGCTCTTTTCTCTCAGATACTCATTGAGTACAATTATAACAATTACACAAATTAGAAGATATGGTATACACTTATATCATCCAGTTTATTATATTTGGTAATTTAAATAAAGTATCTTATTATCTACCCTAAACTAATAACTTTAATATTCTGAACTTAAATCATGTTTAATTTCAACTTGTATTGCCACCGTTTTCAGGTTTTTACATCCTTTCAAATCTAGAATACCTTTAATGCTGAACAACTTAAGTTCAGTTGTGAGACTATGATTATCTGTCAAATATTAATTTGACTTAACTATATAGAACATTACTTATAAATAATAAATCTATGAAATTACTATCATTTCCCTCAAAATGAAAGACAGGCTAATTAGCTTTACCGAAATCCAAAGAGAAAGGAACTTTATGATATTGAGAGATTGTTGAAATTTTACCATGTTTTCACTTTGTCATGGGGTATATACATTTTTTCCTTTTCTATTAGATATTTCCTTTATTTACATTTCAAATGTTATCCCCTTTCCTAGTTTTCCCTCCAAAAATCTCCTATCCGCCTCATCCCTTCCCCCTACTCCCCAATCCAACCACTCCTTGGATGGGAAATACAGAAGTGGATGCTCACAGTCATCCATTGTTCTGAGCACAGGGTATATATATATTCTTATCCCAATCAGAAAAAAAATATATATGTGCAAAAGAAACCATATATCTCCCTTTTCAACAAGCAAGTGAAACAGAAGAGAGAAATCATATGTACTTTCTCTCTCTCTCATTCTCTCTCTCTCTCTCTCTCTCTCTCTTACACACACACACACACACACACACACACACACACACTGATGGATTCATTTTTTATTGAGTTTTATGTAATTTCAAGGATGACTCCTCTGCATTGTACTATAATATGGGGGTAGAGCACTTATAGGAGCTAAAGTTCTTCTCTTAGCAGTCCTGAATTGCTTGTACTTCTTTTTCTAGGCATGAAACTCTACAAAATTCCCCCTCAACATTATCATGTCCCTTGGTTTCCAATTGTTTCAGTCTTCCTCATGTAGGCATTTATTGTAAACACTCTTCTCACATCAAAATCCAGAAGAGTAGCTTTTATGGGTTTTTCATTTCCTCTCCCTCAATTGGTTTCTTAGGCTATATAAATCCAGTAAATATTTTCTCTTGATCTCTGTATTTTCTCCACTTGGCATATATAACTGTTAAGAAATATGTACGTGCCTTTCTGCTGGGGAAGACTCTTAGTTGGTCTGCTCCCGTGAAGATTCCATATCCAGATCCATCTTAGAGGACCTGCTGCACTCAGAGCAGTTGGTCCCACAGTGCTCAGATCAGTTGAGCAGTTGAGGAACCTATTCACTCAGAGCAGTTGAAGATCTGCTCCTCTCAGAGAAGTTGAGGATCAGTTGCACTCAGTGCTGATAGACAACAGCTTGAGTGCACCACTGAAGACCCAACAATCTGAAGGTCTCCCAGCAGATCTACTATAGCCAGGACAACATATCAGCAGCTTCTCTGCCCCTGTGAAGAACCCCCAGCTGGAAGGCCCCACAGGTGTTCTGATACAGCCAAGGCTCTGGGACTACTGGGAAACCTAGAGCAACTCAGGGACAAAAGAGGCAAACTCCATACAATTACCCAGAACAACAAACACCAGGGATAACCAGATGGCCAAAGGCAAGCACAAGACCATAAGCGACAGAAGCCAAAATACATGGGCATCATCCGAACTCAGTTCTCCCACCACAGCAACCTTTCAATCCACCAACACACCTGAAAACCTAGAATATGTCCTAAAGTCTTTTCTCATGAAGATAATACAGTACTTTACGGAGGATATATAACTCACTGAAAGAAATACAGGAAAACATGGGTAAACAGGTGAAGGAATGGAATAAAGCTATCCAAGACCTAAAAGTGGAAGCACAAACAATGAAGAAACACAAATGGATGCAAACCTGGAAGTGGAAAACTTAGGAAAGTGGTCAGGAATTACAGATGTATTACCAACAGAATATTAGAGATAGAAGAGAGAATCTCAGGTATAGAAGAGATTGACACAACTGTCAAAGAAAATTCAAAACATAAAATAAATCCTAATTCAAAGCATCCAGGAAATTCAGGACAAAATAGAAAGACCAAATTTAAGAATAACTGGAATAGAGAAGAATGAAGATTACCAGCTCAAAGGACCTGAAAATGTCTTCAACAAAATAATAGAAGAAAACTTTTCCAACCTAAAGAAAGAGAGGGCCATTAATGTACAAGAAGCCTATAGGAAAAAAATGGGACCAGAAAAGAAAGTCTTCTTGTCACATATTTATCAAAACAATAAATGAAAAGAGAAAAGAAGGAATAATAAACACTGCGAGGGGAAAAGGGCCAAGCAACCTAAGTAGATAGACCTATCAGACTTACACAAGACTTCTCAACAGAGACTATGAAAGTCAGAACAGCCTGGTCAGAGGTCATACAGACTCTAACAAAACAAAAATGCCAGTCAAGGCTACCATACCCAGCAAAACTCTCAATCAACATAGATGGAGAAACCAAAATATTCTAGGACAAAAGCATATTCAAACATTATCTACCAACCCAGTCCTACAGAGGATCCTGGAAGAAAAACTCCAACACAAGGAAGGTACCTGCACCAAAGAAAGGACAAGCTATTAAGTATTTCACAACAAAGTCAAAAGCAGAGAGCCACAAGCACATAAAGCCACCTACGAAAACAAACATAATAGGAACCAAAAGTCATCTCTCTTTGACATCTCTCAGTATTAATAGACTTAACTCATCTATAAAAAGATATAACACTGAATATGCAAACAAGATCCAGCATTATGGTGAAAAACAAACAAACAAACAAACAAACAAACAAACCACCTCAATAAAAAAGACAGGCACTATCTCATAGAAAAAGGATGGAAAAATGTCTTCCAAGCTAATGGTCCCAGGAAAGAAGCAGGAGTTGGCATCCAAATAAACAATAAAATAAACTTTCAACCAAAAGTTATCAAGCATGATAAAGAAAGACACTTCATATCCATCAAGGAGAAAATCAAGCAAGAGAAAATCTCCATTCTGACTATATATACTCCAAATGCAAGAGCACCCAACCTCATAAAAGAAACTTTACTAAAACTCAAAACACGCATTGAAACCCACACAATAATAATGGGAGATTTCAAATCCCCACTCTCATCAATGGACAGGTCATTGAAACAGAAACTAAACTGAGACACCATGAAACTAAGAGTGGATATGAACCAAATAGCTTTAACAGATATCTAGAGAACATTTCACCCCCGCCCCCAAAAAATAAAACCACCTTCTTTTCAGCACCTCATGGTACCTTCTCCAAAATCAACAATATAATTAGTCACAAAAAAAACCTTAACAAATACAAGAAGATTGAAATAATCCCATGCATCCTATCAGATCACCATGGTCTAAGGCTGGTCTTCAATAACAGTAAAAATTACAGAAAGCCCACATACATGTGGAAACTGAACAACTCTTTACTCAGTGATAACTTGGTCAGGGAAGAAATAAAGAAAAAAAATTAAAGACTTCCTGGAATTTAATGAAAATGTTGGTACATCATACTCAAACTTATGGGATACAATTAATGCAGTGCTAAGAAGAAAGCTCATAGCACTAAGTGCGCTGGTAAAGAAATTGGATAGATCTTACACTATCAACTTAACAATATGCCTGAGAGATCCAGGGGAAAAAAGGATCAAATTCAACCAAGAGGAATAGAAGGTATGAAATAGTCCAACTTGGGGCTGAAATCAACCAAATAGAAACAAAGAATCAAGAAAACCAACAGGTGGTTCTTGGAGAGAATCAACAAGATAGATAAACCCCTATGCAAACTAACTAAAGGGCCAAGAGGCAGTATCCAAATTAATAAAATCAGAAATGAAAAGGGAGAAATAACAACAAAACAACAGAAATGGAGGAAATTCAAAAAAATCATCAGATCCTACTATAAAAGCCTATACTCAAAAAAAAAAAAAAAAAAAAAAAAAAAAAAAAAAAAAAAAAAAAAAAAAAAAAAAAAAAA
>LR753308.1:3148483-3168483 GCA_902729485.2 Mus minutoides | reverse complement strand
TTTCTAGAGAACTTCTGCAGATTTCCCTCTTCCAGAATGTCACCATTACCCTTTACCCAAAGAAAGATGACTGTAGTATACAGAAAGATTATCATTACCTTAATCCTCTGTAGTACTCAAGTTTTCACTGCTATAGCAAATAATCAAGTGCTGGACATTTTACAATGAAAAGACTTTTTGTTTATCTTATTTTTGGAGGAAGAAAGTTGAATGTTTTGTGGCCTCATCAAGGTGAACAGTGGAAAAGGCACTTTTGAATATATTCCTTCACGGAAGATAACTGCATAATATACACTTTTTGTAATCCTACAAACAGAGGCTATATCACTGTAGCTTATAAACCACTGAGGAGAGGAAGACAATTGATTATTAATGACATGGCAGACAAAATGGAATTAAACTTTAATAAACACTGGCAACATCTTATTAAGAAATTTAAATAAATTTGATCAGTTCTTAATTTCCGCTCTACATCTTTGGGAATTAGTATCATTTTCTAAAGATATTCAATTCTTTGTGTACTTAATTTACTCTTTATTAGTTAAAGAGAAGGGGTACATTTGATTATTTTCTCAATAAAACTACGAGGTATTAGAAATGAAGAAAAGATTTTATGCTTTCTTTTTTTTTTCTCTTTTAGTTTTAAAAGTTTTAGGGCAATACAAGTGAATTTCAAGATTAAGTGAAATAATGCAGAGGCACAAACCCTGTAAGAATTAAGCATAAATTCATTTAATCTCATAGAAAAGGTACTTTTTGTTACAACCGCTTGTGCCTTCAACTGAGGAATAATTTAATCCAAGAAATTTAAATATTTTAAGTATATCTTTAAAATAATTTCATGTCGATATTATTTCAAAACTTGTGGATTTCAGTAGAACAACATTAGCTTTATTGTTGTTGTTGTTGCTACTGCTGCTGCTGTTGTTTTACTGCTATGGTAGTTTTCAAGTTCAGATTTTTTGTCTATAAGCTTGGCTTTACTAGACCTTGCTTTGTAGAACATGTTGGTCTTGAACACAGTGATCCATCTAACTCTGCAGGGATTAAGGATCATCATGACTGTATACAGCCATAACAAAAGCTTCTTACATTTAAATATTTCTATGTATACAACAAATTCCTTAGACATAAACTAGCAAAGTAAGTAAACTTGATAAAACATATCCCAGCGACAGTAGGAAGACATAGAACAGTATAAATTGAGTTCCCATCTAAGGTAAAAATGTATATACATATATATTGAAAACAATAAGACCTGTTCTGAAGCTCAGACTGATCAGAAAATTGAAGCAAAACTTTATAAAAATCAAGAACATGAAGCAGGATAAAAATTTTGTCAGAACATACAAAATATCACTAGACATATGAAGCCCAAATTGAGTATGAAAATATTAAGAGCAAAGTGTGAGATAATAGGAGTCAATACTAGGCTTGGTGTTTTGTATTCAATGGGAGAGATTAGGAACTATAGAGGCAGAAATAACTGCCACAGAAAGTCATTGTTCCTGGAGAATATTAAACATGGATTTATATACTTATCCCATGTACTTTTAAAAAGAGAGTTTAGAACAAATGGAATCTTTTTTTGTTTGTTTGTTTGTTCCTAAAGAAACGGAGAACTATAAGTAACTAAATTATTGGAGTTATCTCTAAGTTGTATCTATCATTGGGATATTATATTGTATTATATCAATAGTATTCTAGCTTTAGGAAAGAATAACTGTATGAGTCCAATATAATGATGTGCATGCTCTAAAGTTTATAAGCAACACTGAGACACTTAGTCCTACGAATAAGTTCCTGCTGACATAATCCAGATCTCCTTGATTTTAAGGAATTATAAAGGAAGTAGAAGATGAAGTATCAATATAAATATTCTCAAATCAAATAAGACAGTGTCAAAAAGATGCAGCAGACAGCTTGAACATGACTTCAGTAGATGTCTGTGAAACAATGTGAGCAGTAAGAAGAATGATGAGAACAGTTAATTTATACAGTTTTTACGAGTGGAAAATAAATTTATGATTTTAGAAAATAATTTAAGTTAGAAAACATAAGATGATTTTCCTTGACATGTGATTCAAAAAAGTAACCATGCAAGGTATTTTAGAATTATATACTATTTTCCAACTCCTGTTGTAAAAATACAATAATGTATCAGTGGCATAAGCCATATGCCAAAAATGTCTGGAAAAGATATTCATGGCCAGTTATATGAATTATTACTTACAAATGGAACACAAACATACAATAAAGAAATCAGAAGATATCTCATAAGTCATTAGTAGTCACATGGCCACAATGATAAGTATATTGATATGTATCAGAAATGTTACAGAAAAACTTGTTTGATGTCTTTTCCAGTTCTGGATATGATTATGCACATTAGAACACTTGAAAGTGAATCTTGATTGAATAACATATGGAATAATAGAGATTGAGGACATAGAATATTTCAGTGGTTCTCAAATATCCTAATGTTGTAACCCCATAATACAGAACCTCATATTGTGGCCCCCTGATCATAAAATTATTTTCATTGCTACAGTATTTCATTAACACTAGGGAGGAAAAAACAGGTGTATCTTTGTAGCTAACTGGCCTGCTAGCTTAGGTGACTTGTTAAGCTGCAACCCAATGAAAGACTTTCAAAAGCCAAGATGAGTGGGTGCTGAGAAATTACATACATGTACACACACATAATGTCACTAACAAAAACATGAAAACACAAAATCCAAAATCACACACATGCATACACACACACACACACACACACACACACACACACACACGGAGAGATAGAGAGGGGGAGATGCACAAAAGAACAAGGAACAAATATTTGTTAAAGTATCCAATGCTACTTTAAGTTTAAGGTACCTAACCACCCCGTATGGATCACAGAAAACTAAAATGGAAAAATGACATAGGTGAAATTTATTGTAGTATAGAAAAAGAAAACAACTAACAGGTATATTTTAGATAAAATTGGGAATTTGTTTTTATCTAGTGAATAACTCCTAAATGTTAATTCCCTTTTTAGAACTGTCACAAATATATTATAAAATGATCTTTATTGTAAATGGAGAAATTATGAATTATGCAGGGATGAAAGATGATGTCTTTATTGTCACTTCATATTCTTTCATTAAAAAGGAACTGCACATATCTAATGTGACAGAGAAGAAAAAAAATGTTGTGATACACTGATAACTTAGATGTTCAATTATCAATTATATTGGTGTCTCAGATTTTCTTAGGGTTACAACATTTTATAAGCATAAACCAAAATTCAATCTAATATCTTTGTTTTAATTAATTATTTATTTATTTCCAATTAAATGTCCATTTATGAAGCATAGTAAGGCATAAAAACATTTTACTTTCTAGTAGTGTTTAAATAATAAGTATCTATTAAATATCTATTTAAAGATAACTGTATAATTTAATATCAATGTTACAGCTAATCTTTACTGTCAATTTGACAGGATTTAGTATCACCATGGATAAAATCTCTGAATGTATCTCTGTGGTATATTGTAAGTTGTTTTAGTTAAGGTGAAATGGCCAGTTCTTCTTTTGTGATTGGGTTACCTCACTAAGGATGATTTGATATGCACTCACTAATAAGTGGATATTAGCTCAAAACTTAGAATACTCAGGATACAACTTGTAAAACAGAAGAAAATCAAGAAGAACAAAACCAAAGTATGCATACTTCATTCCTTCTTAGAATAGAGAACAAAACACCCATGAAAGGAGTTAGAGATAAAGATTGGAGCTAAGACGAAAGGATGGACCATCCAGAGATTATACCACCCAAGGATCCATCCCATAATCAGCCACCAAATGCAGACACTATTGCATATGCCAGCAAGATTTTGATGAAAGGACCCTGATATAACTATCTCGAGTGAGGCTATGCTAGTGCCTGGCAAACACAGATGGGGATGCTCACATTCATCTATAGGATGGAACACAGAGCCCCCAATGGAGGAGCTAGAGAAATTACCCAAGGAGTTGAAGGGGTCTACAACCCTTTAGGTGGAACAACAATATGAACTAAACAGTACCCCCAGAGCTCATGTATCTAGATGCATATGTACCAGAAGATGGCCTAGTCGGCCATCAATGGGAAGAGAGTCCCCTTGGTCTTACAAACTTTATATGCCCCAGTACAGGGTAATGCCAGGGCCAGGAAGTGGGAGTGGGCGGGTGGGGTATCAGGGTGGGGAGAGGGTATAGGGAACTTCGAGATAGCATTTGAAATGTAAATAAAGAAAATATCTAATTAAAAAAAAAAAAGAAATGGCCAGTTCAGAAAATGGTTGACAAAATTCTGTTAGCTAGGGTCTTGGACTGAATTAAGAAGTAAGAGAATAGTAACTGTGCAGTAGTATACATGTCTCCCTATTCCCTAATTATTGGTTCTACAATTATGACTCTTGCACCATGGTAGGTTGTATCCTTAAATTACAAGTGAAAATAAATCCTTACTCAATTAGTTTTATTACTATTTTGGTGTATCAATTTTAAAAAAAAATTGAAAATATATGAAAAATGTTGCATATAGTGAACATCGAATTATGAAGAATTGATTCTCTCTCTCTGTCTCTCTTTTTGTGTCTCTGCCTCTATCTGTCTCTCTGTCTCTCTGTCTCTGTCTCTGTCTCTGTCTCTCTCTCTCTCTCTCTCTCTCTCTCTCTCTCACACACACACACACACACACACACAGATACTTATCGTGATTTAAGAATTAAAATTTCCCTAATTTCTTTCTCAGCCCATTTATCCTTTGAATGCCAGGGCCAGGAAGTGGGAGTGGGTGGGTGGGGTAGCAGGATGGGGGGTGTTTAGGGAACTTTAAGGATAGCATTTGAAATGAAAATAAAGAAAATTTTTAATTAAAAAAAAAGAAACACACCTTCCTAAGGAGATAGGGTTCCTCCAAGTAGCAAAAATTGATGACCTTATCAAGTTTTATACATGATATACATATTTATTACAATGTCTTAATGCGTCAAGACTTTTCTACTAATGCACAACTGTATTTAAATCCTCCACAACAATCACTTCTTGGCCTTTTGGCTAAGATCAAGTGTAAATCCTTCTCAACTTCATGTTACTAGAAAATTGGTTTTATTATACCCTGCTGCAATAGTCTTAACATAATACCCTTATTATAATATTCTTAAAGTCTCATATAAGATCTTCTTTGACTATGTGCACATGTTTGCATACTTACATGAGAGCATACAAACATGAACACACTGAAGATCAAGCCAAGGGTGTTGCATAAGCAAGTAATATACATAGCACTGAAGTCCATTGTCAGCATCTTCTTTTCTTTTTTTAATAAGCATCCAGTACAAATTACTTTTTGCAGTATCAAGAGCTAGAGATCATGACTGCACTTTTCAACACAGTGTTGTGTGGGTGGGTGGGGGGAAGTTTCATAGGCTCCCATCCCCAGATGAAGAATTATAGTCTGCTGAGAGAGAAAAATTATTCTCTCCAAGGACAAGCCCCTCTGCTATGCTATCTAATCCCAAGTAATCAGCCTCTAAACACATATGAGCAATACTAAATGGACTCAAAAGATTGTGTATGTGTGTGTGTGCATAAATAACAATAGTAATTATAGAAGATAAGGTCATGAACTTGAGAAGGATTTGGGGGAGAATTTCAGAGGAGGGATTGAAATCATGTAACTACAGTGTATTCATGAGTTAAATTCTCAAAAAAAATAAAAAATTTTAATTAGAAAAAAAAGAATTCAATTTTCCTATTTGTCCAAAAAGTAAAAATTTATGAAATCATAATTAAACATGAAAAATTGAGATGATTTAGAATCACTATACATACAATCTCTGAGCATATTTTTGATGTACATTTTAAGTTGTTTTATTTGAGGAGAGATGGCCAGTTCTGACACTGGGTGACAAAATTCTGTTATGAGGTTGTTTAAATAGATTAAATGATCTTATTTTAACTTTGAGAAGTGGTATCTGTCTACAAAATCATCCATTTCATTAAGATTTTCCAATTTTTTGGAGTACAGGCTTTTGAAGTAAGATGTAATGATTCAATGAATTGATAGTTGTCTGTGTGTCTCATTTCTGATTTTGTTTATTTGGATACTGTGTCTTTGTCTTTTGGATAATTTGACTAAGGGATTTTCTTTTTCTTTTCTTTTTTTTTTTTCTTTTTTACATTGTTGTTTGTTTTGTTTTGAGTATTTTCTTTATTATTTTATTGATTATTTTATTTATATTTCAAATGTTTTCCCCTTTTCTGGTCTCCCCTCCACAAACTCACCACCTAATCCCACCTCTTCTTTGCTGCTTAGAGTGTATTCTTAAACCTACTCACACACACACACACACACACACACACACACACACACACACACACACACCTTACTTCTCTAGCATCACCCTTCATTGGGGCATCAAGGTTCTGCAGGAGCAAGGGCCTCTCCTCCCATTCATGTCAGATGAAGCTATCCTCTGCTACATATGTAGTGGGAACCATTGACACACATATGTATACTCTTTGGTTGGTATTTTAGTCCCTGGGAGCTCTGAGGGGTCTGTATAGTTGATACCATTGTTTTTCCTATGGGGTTGAAATCCCCTTCAGTTCCTTCAGTCCACCTCTAACTCCTCCATTGAGGCTACTGGCCTCAGTCCTATGGTTTATTTTGAGTCTCTGCATCTGTCTTAGTCAGGTGTTGGCAGAGCCTTGCAGAGGACAGCCCTACTGTGTTCCTGTCTGCAAGTCGATCAAGGCATCACCAATAGTGTTCAGGTTTGGTGTCTACAGATGAGATGGTTCCCAAGATGGGGAGGTCTATATATGGCCTTTTCTTCCATCTCTGCTCCATTTTTGTCTGCTAGGGATTTTCTATCTTGTTGATCTTGTCAAAGCATCAGCTCTTGATTTTATTGATTCTTTATATTGTTTTCTTTGTTTTTACATGATTGCTTTCAGTGCTGAATTTAGTTATTTCTGACCTTTACCTCTATTGTGTATGTGTGTGTGTATGTGTGAGTGTGTGTGTGTTTGTAGTTTACAGATATACTTTTAAATTGCTAGTATGAGAACTCTCCAACTTGGTTATGGAGGCATTTAGTACTATGAACTTGCCTGTTCAAAATGCTTTCATTTTGTACCATAATTTTGAATGTCATGACTTCATTTTATTTAATTCTAGAAATTATTTAATATCTCTACTTCTTCCATGACCCAGATCTCATAGAGTAGAGTTGTTAAATTTTCATATGTGTGTAGGCTTTCTGGTGTTTCTGCTGTTGAACTACAGCTCCAATCCATGGTGTTCTGATAAGAAATGGGCATTATAGTAACTTTTGTGTATCTACTGAGACTCGGTTTGTGACTGGTTATCTGGCTATTTTTTGGAGAAGCATATATGAGGTGCTAAAAAGAAAGTATATTTTTTGTGTTTTGGTGAAATAATCTGTACATGTCTATTAGGTCCATTTAATTCATTATGTCAGTGAGTTTCATCATTTATTTATTTAGTTTTTGTCTGGATGACCTGCCAATTGGTAAGAGTGGGATGTGAAAGTCTCCTGTTATTAATGTGGGGGGGGGGGTTGGTGGGCAATATAATCTCTAGCAATGTTTCCTTTACAGTAGTCAGTGCCCTTGTGTTTGGGGCATATACATTCAGAATTGAGGGTTAGTACAAAGAAGCTGTTTTCTAAAAGCATCCAATGTAGTACCTTATAGTGTCAGCCAACCTTGTCACATAAAAGAATCTACTAGGGGCTACCAGTTTTGAAGACATGAAGGAATCTTGGAGAACAGCTGAGGTTTGAAACTGTAAGAAGCCACGAAAAGTCATTGGTGATGGTACAGCCTCAGTGTCAGTTGAAGTCTCAGGATTGATGAGATCATGAAGAGAATTTATTGCTGGTACCATAAAGAAAGCTCAGGGGATACAATTGATAAAAGTGAAGCCCAGTTATAGGAGGAAAACCTAGAATTTTGGAGAAGCCAGAACCATACACTTGCCACCAAGGAGAGTAGCAAATATGCGACAAGTTTCATATGTTTTGACAAGCCCTTTGGAAGAGTCAAGATCTGGCATGAATCTTAGAAGTCTTATACTAAAATATATGTTGCTGGAGTTTGATTTTGCTTTGACATGATTGTAATTTTGCCCTATTCTTCCTTCTTGTGATAAGAAAATATTTAACTTATTTTAATTTTGTAAGAGCCCACACTTGAGAGACTTTGAACTTTTAAAGACACTTTGGTGTTTATAGACACAATGGTTTAAAAATGAGAGAGAGAGAGAGAGAGAGAGAGAGAGAGAGAGAGAGAGAGAGAGAGANAAATAAATAAATAAATAAATAAATAAATAAATAAATATAAAATGATTCCATTAAATTGGTATTATAGGCAGGCAATCCTGAAGGATATTTTCTTAGTTGGTGATTAATGTGGGTAGGCCTATCTCATTGAATTTTGTGAAAGAAAAATAACTATAAAACAGAAGCCAGTAAGCATTACTCTTCCATGCTCTCTGAATCAGCTTCTGCTTCTATATTCCTGTCTTGTTTGAGTATAAACACTTTTTTTTCCCCCAATATTGCTTTTGGTCATGAAAATTTTCAAACCATTAGAAACTCAAAGACAGTAAATGAAAATGATTCATTCAATATTATAACAATTTATTTATCTGAGTTTCAGGACTCAAAATAGAAATTCTGTGTCATCAGGATTTAGTATATGTTTGCGACACATAGGACAGGTAGAGTTGTCAGACAGCCAGCGATCAATACATTCATCATGATAGTTATGCAAGCAAGGCAGTACACGGATCTTACTGTTTTCTATGTATGGTGTAATACAAATACTGCATTGGCTTACTTTATCATTTTCACAAAATTCTTTTACTGGTAAAGTATTAATCTGTTCTTTGGTAAGTCCTTTAGGGTGGTTATTATTAATATTGTTGAAGTTTTGAAAATCAGGCAAAACTGGCCAAGAATCACTATCATTAGATGTTTCTGGGCTTGGAACATGCATTTGCTGCCTGTTCTCAAAAGGTTCTCTATGAAATAAAATGTATTCATTAAATTCTTGATTAATTTGTGAGGTATGCGGTAAATTTATGTCATTGCCAATAATATTTTCACTAGACCTAGGAATAGGTAAAAACTGTTGACTGTAATTTAATAAAGAAAGAAGTGAGTGATTTATACTAGAATTAGTGGTAAAATTTGAATTTGAGCTGGGAACAGATCTAGAAATTCTACTGTGGTCAGAATGAATTCTTCTATTATTTTGACTTGAGAAGGATTCACAAGACTGTAAGTCAAACTCAGTGCAATTATCATCTACCTCTAAATCTCCTACCATGATATTCCCTGATGTTCCACAAGGAGCTGTAGGAATTGTAAAATCTAAATTAGTATTTAATGTTTCATCATCAGAAATTATTTCAGAAATTTGTATACCTGTCTGGTTAGAACATGAAGAGGTCTTTGTGTGTTCTTTTTGATCATTTTCCACACTGGTAAAGTTAGTTGGTGTTACAGTTGTAGACTGACTTCTATGAGCAGTGTTCCCTGGCAATATGTGTTCTCTTGTTGGAAATGTTGGGAAAAAATATAGTTTTTGCAACTCAGATATGGCTAAATCATCTCTCAATGGTAAAAATGTGTGATTATTAGAAAGAGTGGAAGCCTCATCCTTCCTAAGATCTTCAACATTTTCGGGTGATAAAGAATAATGAGGTCCCACCAGTGCCACATCCTTGGTATCTGCATGTAGCCTACTTTCAGTTGTTTCTTTAAGTATCAGAACGTCTGGACTCTTTCTTCTAGTACTTGTATCTTTACTACATGTGTCTTCCATTAAAACTTCAGTTATATTTGCTTCTTGTGTAAATGGAGTTGCATGCATTGACTCAAGTTCTTTATAGTCTAATTGCTTCTGGATTTTCCTATCACTGTCATGATAGCTAAGCCCTGAAAGGTCATTTTCTGGAATTGCGTTCCCTTTATTAAAGGTAAATATCATCCCTCCAGTGATGTCATTATTGCTTGGGTTACTCTGATGTTTTGCTGTCTGAAACCCACACTCTTCCCTCCCCAATTTTGTTCTCTTTTCAGATTGTTGAAGGGAGTTAAGTTGGCCGGTTTCAGAATCAACACTATGCAGGACATCTGCAGTATTTGCTCCACCTGTAAATATAAAATGTAAGTTAATCAGAAAGACATTGTCAAACTTAGAATGTATACTTTTGGCAGTGCTTCCAAAGAGAATGAAAACACACCTAATGATTAAGATATTTTAATCTGAATTTTATTCAGATTTCATATAGAGTCAATACAAATCAATAAAATTGCAAATCATACAAATCTAAATTTACAAGACAAGAGGGTTTTAAAACCAATGTTGAAATAGCTTATTTTAGATAAGTTTATGAAAATTTAAAGAGAATCAGAGGACATTTCATTCATTTTCAGAATTTTATAAATCACCATGGAGAGGAATACAATCATGATACTAATATAAACAAACAAAAATACCACTTAAATTCTAAAACAAAATTTTTTAAAGTTTTACTTATGTTACATACATATGTATGCATCTGTGTGTGTGTGTGTGTGTGTGTGTGTGTGTGCATGTGTGTGTGTGTGTGTGTGTGTGTGTGTGTGTGTGTGTGTGTATTAAATATGTTCAGATGCCTATTAAAACCAGGAAGTATAAGATCTCCCTGATCTAGAGTTCTGAACTTTTATGAGATACCCAATCTGGGGAAAGAAATTGAACACAGGTCCTCTGGAACAGCAAAGGGTGATCATAACTGCTGAGAAACCTTTATAACTTTCAAAACAAATTTTGTACTAGATAAAACACTTGTTTCAAAGTTAAGTTTTTGTTTTTAAATATTTATTACTATGTAAATTTTTTCTGGCTCATGAATTACATCTCTGTATTGGAAATTAAAAAGTAAATAAAACAAAATGGAGATCATTAATTATATAGCAATATTTGCTATTGCTTCCTGAAGGAGAAACAAAAATTCTTGGTTTCAAGTAGGACGTTTTTTGTTTTGTTTTGTTTTGTTTTTCGAGACAGGGTTTCTCTGTACAGCCCTGGCTGTCCTGGAACTCACTTTGTAGACCAGGCTGGCCTCAAACTCAGAAATCTGCCTGCCTCTGCCTCCTGAGTGCTGGGATTAAAGGCATGCACCACCACGGCTGACCTTCAAGTAGGATTTTTAAGAGAAGTACCAACAATATTGGGAGCCATGTTTTTGGGTGTGATGGGACTGTATGGTAAGATGACTAGAAGCAATCTTAGCCTTGTTACACTGGATAGAATTAACATATCCATGGATACTACCAATCATCATAGTAAAAATTGATTTTCAGAAATTAATGGATGGTCCTGAAGAGGAGAATAGAATTATGCATAATTTCATTTGTTGTTATACATGTTCTTTTATGAATTCTCAAAGGAAGGATTACAAGTAAGCAAAAAACACATAGAAAAAAATGATGAATATCTTTTGCCCTCAGGATGTAATGGTGTATGAAAATTACACTGAGCTGCTCTCTCCCTTGTTTACAATAGTTTAGTACTACTGCTACTAATACTAATTAAAATAATATATGGTTTACAATTTATAGTCCAGAAAAACTAAAATAATAGAGGATAGTTCCTTTATAGCTTCCATCCTTTATAATATTTTGAGAACATTCCTTCTTGGAAAAGCCTAAAAACCACCTACAATTTTCAACTTAAATCTTCTTATATGCCAATAAATTATCTGTCTTGCTAAAATTCTACAGCTTCTTTCACTGTAATATGTTCAAAAGAGTTAAGTAATATATAGAAATTTCCATAATACTGAATTTGGAAAATTCAAATGTTACTGACATCTATTCGAATCGTTGGATCCTGGAAGTCCTTGGCTCCTCCTTCTTGTTCTTCTCTGAGATTTATCATATACTGTCAATATTTCAGGTTTAATTTCTTTTGATGAATATGTTCTTTTAATTATTGACTCAGATTGTGAATATTCCATATGCCTTTTTTTATTTTCTGAATATTTTCCTGCAAGAAATTTTACAAAAAATCGTTTCATGCAGACCAGATACCATACATGTTAATTAACATTTACCACTCTACTGACATTGGGATGATTGAATTATTGTTATCTGTTGATGTCCAAGGTTGGTGTTTGATTAGTTCACTATCTGTCGTATTTCAATAATATAAAAAACAGATTAGGCAGACTCTGAAAAATAACAGTAAGGACATGCTACAATGATGCCCTACACCAGTTACCATCAAACAGCACAAAATTGGAAAGGAACTCTAAAATGGAGAGAAATCATATAACTGTGCTTTGAAATTTTGCTACAAATCAGTAATAGCAAGTGTGAAAGGGGATAGAAGATCATATTATATCAAGGTTTGCTATAGTTTCTAGGGTCTATCAGGGATAGTAGGAGGGCAGATATCTGATAAGGTCAATCATGGCAGTAAAACATGGATGTCAGCAACAACAAAATATTGACATGTTTATCCATAAAGTCTCATTGTCTGTAGGGGCTACTTCTACTATGAACTGAATCAAACTTATGTGTTAGGAGGTGGAGCTGAAGATGAAGAATAAGCCTCCAAAAATTTAAAGGGTACACTCAGTACCAGAAAATTTGCAGGGGAGAGGTAGAGAAGAGAGAAGAGCCCCTTGTGATAGCTGTGTGAGCAGATGGAGATATGAAGACCAAATAAAAAGTAACAGAATATAAAACAGATGTGTAAAAGGAGAACCCTACACATATCACTGTACAGATTTGAAGTGCAATGAGATACAAGTTGGAGGGTCTACACACTTTAAAAGTACAAAAACAATCTTTGCTTTTTATATTTTATGGGAATAACTACAAGAAGATATTTTCAATATAGCTGATTAAACAAGACAGCATAATTACCTTACCAGTACATGTATCAATATGTATAGGGTACATCTATTAAGGATCCACTCATAGATGAATAGCAACAGGCATTCAGTGGGTGCTGAGAGTGTATTATAGTGAATTTTTGCTAGAGATGAGAATCTCACCATAGTTCATCTATTCTGCACATTGTGCAATCCTAAGTACCCAGCTCACCATATATGTGTGTGTGTATGTGTGTGTGTGCATATATATACTCATATGCATATATATATGCATATATATATATATATATATATATATATATATATATATATATACCCATAAGCAACAATAAATTTGCTCAACAGGTTATTATCAACATATTTCATTACTTAAAGGAATGGTCATGAAATTTAGAAGAATTCAGGGATATAAGAGAGGAGTTTCAGTGAAGAATGAGAGTTGGAAATGTTGTAAATACAGTGTATTAATGTATAAAAATCCTAGAAATAAAATAAAAGTTTAAACAAGAAGAAAAACAAAACAAAACACACTCCTGTTGATGAAATGATTAGGTGAATCCATCAAAGGAAAATGTCTTCTTTCTGCACAATTGACCATGGGAACCCAAGGCAAGCGTCATGGTACTGTTCTTTGCATCCTGGTATGTACACTAATTGTACTTAGAAGGAAAATGCTGAATGACATTTGTGCAGTGATCCATTTAGTGGAAATATAGACTGAGCTAGGATACAGTGAGACTAACTCCTCAAAAGAGTGATAAGCTAGCAATTGTTCAGAGTCTATGGCCTAAGTCTTGTCAGCGAAAGCTGCCTTTTCCAGTATCTAGAGACTTAAAAACACCTTTAATTATGTCACTGCTTGTGAGGTGGATAGTACAAAGGTGAATATAAGGGTTTTATGGATATTTTATTGTGGAAGACATGCCCAAGTCCACTTTCTTATATCTTGGGGTCAAATTAAGTGACAAATCAAGCCTTAGGAAAGACAAGAGAAGCATTATTACATCTATAATACAACTCTTTAATACTTGAGCAAAAGACTACCAGTTATGAGGGCATGTTCAAACAAGACATATTTGTGGTAATTTTCATATGCTTCTTGATGTTTTGATGATTTTGATTTGACATAAATTTCCTATCATTTTAAAACAGTATGTTGGACTTAATAAAAGAGAAAAGGATATGCTGCATAATCTGTTGGATTAATATAATACCATTTTAAGAAGAAAACTTAATCACCTTTGGCATAAGAGTGATAATCTATATTTCACAATGAATAAGCAATATAAATTCTATGCTTAGTACATGTTTTGTTTTGTTTTTCATTATCAGAAATAATGAATTTAGACCATGATGATTTCACTGGGAAAGTATTTTTTATATTATATGATGCCAGAAACATTCTTACTCTATAGTGGATAAGTAATAGGGTGGTATCTAAACTTAGTTTAAACAGTTCACAGTTACTTCTCAAGATTAAAAATGCCTTCATAGGGAAACATAATTTTCCACTCCTTGGCATATACCCAGAAAATGTTCCAACATGTCATAAGGTCACATGCTCCACTATGTTCATGGCAGCCTTATTTATAATAGCCAGAAGCTGGGAAGAACCCAGATGTCCCTCAACAGAGGAATGGATACAGAAAATGTGGTACATTTGCACCATGAAGTTCTACTCAGCTATTAAAAACAATGAATTTACAAAATTCTTAGGCAAATAGATGGATCTGGAGGATATTGTCCTGAGTAAGGTTACTCAGTCACAAAAGAAGTCACTTGATATGCACTCACTGATAAGTGGATATTAGCCCAGAAGCTTGGAATACCCAAGATACAATTCACAAATCACATGAAACTCAAGCTGAAGAAAAACCAAAGTGTGGATATTTTGATCCTTCTTAGAAGGATGAACAAAATTCCCATGGAATGAGTTACAAAGACAAAATGTGAATCAGTGACTGAAGGAATGACAATCCAGAGACTGCCCCACCTCGGGATCCATCTCATTTACAACCACCAAACCCAGATACTTTTCTGGATGACAAGTACTTGCTGACAGTAGCCTGATAGAGCTGTTTCCTGAGAGGCTCTTCAAGTGCCTAACAAATGCAGAAGTGGATGATCACAGCCATCCATTGGACTGAGCACAGGGTTCCCAATGAAGGAGCTAGAGAAAGGACCCAATTAGCTGAAGGGATTTGTAGCCCCATAGGAAGAACAACAATAGGAACTATCCAGTATCACTAGAGCCCCCAGCAACTAAACCACCAACCAAAGAGTACACATGGTGGGACTCAAGGCTTCAGCCACATATGTAGCAGAAGATGGCCTTGTTGGTCATCAATGAGAGAAGAAGTCCTTGTCCTGTGAAGGCTCTATGCCCCAATGTAGGGGAATACCAGGGGAAGAATAAAGGAGTGGGTGGGTGGGTGAGCAGGTAGGGCGAGGGAATAGGGGGGGGGGAGGTTTCTGAGGGAAAATCAGGAAAGGGGATAATATTTGAAATGTAAATACATATCTAATAAATAAACTTTAAAAAAAGAAAATACCTATCAAAAATGATTTAAAAATTCCATGTTACAAAATCATTGTTCCATGGAATATACTCTACTGAATAGTAATTTTTAATAAAAATTTTGAAAAAAATTCAGAAAATTTTATGCATTGAATTTAGTGGTGACTTATGTCCAGTCCAAAGGAAACACGAACTACCTGATCTCCAAAAAAGCAGTCCAAATATCATGAAATCAGCTCAATCTAGACTATAGGAGGATTTCTAGCAGTTAGATAAAAGCCAGCATCCCTTAGTAACTTGTGAAGCTAACTCGCTGACTACCAAAAGGAGCAATTCCCTTTACCTCTTGCAAAAGGAACATATTACTCTCCAATTAGCATATACTAATGTTTATTTTCATCATATTAAAGTCCATGTTGTCCTCTAGGATCCTTCATTGTCTATGCACAAATACATTTCAAATCCCCTACACAATTCTTTTGTCCCTTTTCTCCCCAAGATACTGATCATACTTGTCATCTATCTATTCCCACTATTCTGTGCACCTTATTCTGCTATTCTCACTATGATTTCTCTATTGTGGATCTGCTGCTATCCTCCAATCACTCACAGCTATCAATGGACATGTCCAGAATGCTGTCCACATTTCTTTTTTTTTTTTTTTTTAAGATTTATCTTATTTTATTTATGTAAGTACACTGTAGCTGTCCTCAGATACTCCAGAAGAGGGCGCCAGATCTCGTTACGGATGGTTGTGAGCCACCATGTGGATGCTGGGATTTGAACTTATCACCTTTGGAAGAGCAGTCGGGTGCTCTTACCCGCTGAGCCATCGCTGTCCACGTTTCTTCTACTTTGCATTTCTCTCTTGGTTTTGTATTTCTTGAAATGCCTCTGGCTGTCCACCGACATCCACACCCCCCATAATAAAATTAAAACTTTCTGTACCATGAAGCAATCATATTATCACTTGATTAAACTTACTTTCCAAACTTGGAATTTCTCTTGAATTTTGTGGGCTTCTGAATCTTTTTCTTGTCTGACTTCTGGTAGACTGAAATGCTATCAATGTGTGAGTTGCATTTACTTTTGATCTACATGGCTTTTCAAACATAGAATTGGATTGTACATTTTCCACTTGCCTCTGGTTGCTCTCCATTTTTTCTCCTACAAGAGGACCTGTAATGTTTTAGATTTGGGTTTTCATAATTATCAACACTGTCTACATTCCTGATATTATGACTGCGAATTTCTCAGAAATGTTTCTGTCCAAGATGGGCATTGTTTTTGTTTTTTCTTCTGGTATGACTTCAAATTGTTCTATACTAATTCAATGGAAACTAGCACTATCTCAACTAAGCATATCACGCATAGGGTTTCCTGTATCTGTTATTACAAAAGGGAAGAAGTATGAAAGAATTCTAAATATCAAACTCATCATAAAATATTGCTCAAATCTTTATTTTATAAACTACATGAACTAAGTTCTCTGCTTGAATTTTATGGCTGTTAGCTTCCTGTTTTTTAGGGCTTCTAACAGTGAGAGTGAGTATGTCTCTGACTCTTTTTCCTGTTCCTGAAACCCTATTCCCCCTATTGGGTTTCCTTGTCTAGCCTGGATAAGAGTTGTTTCTCCTTTTCTTTTTTCTTTTTTTTAAAGATATATTTATTTATTTATTTATTTATTTATTTATTTATTTATTTATTTAGTGAGTACACTGTTGCCATCTTCAGACACACCAGAAGAGGGCATTGTTTTTCATTACAGATGGTTGTGAGCCACCATGTGGTTGATGGGAATTGAACTCAAGACCTCTGGAAGAGCAGTCAGTGCTCTTAATTGCTGGGCCATCTCTCCAGTCCTACTTTTGCCTTTTCTTATTGTATCTTCTTTTACCCTATTTGGCTGTTGTCTTTTGGAGGCTGGCTCTTTCCTAAAGAAAAACAGAGTAGGAAATAGATCTGGTAGAGAAGGAAAGTTTGAGTGGACCTATTGGAGCTTAAAGAGGGAAAACTGTGGTAGAGGATATTATATGAGAGAAGAATCTATTTCCAATATAAAAATACCTAATTAAATAAATAAATAAATAAATAATAAAATTTCCTAATTCTAAATACCAATTTCTAAATAATTAGATATTTAATGAAGATGTAATATTTTCAGAATCAAATTTGCCAATGTAAACTGGATTAAAGTAAAGAGAAGGATAGTACAAATTCAAATTGGCAATCTTAATATTTTCCTGTATAAATTTAGGAATTTCTTAAAGAAAATAAGAAAACATATTTTTAAAATATCCCCCTTAAGTATATAACTGTATAGAAATTATCAAAAACTAATTTCTTTTAGTTAATGGTAAAGATACTAATACGACCAAACAAATATGTTGCAGTTAATATTCAATACTAATGTTTTAGTTCAGATTTCAAATTTTTCTGATTTTCATTAGTTATACTTTTATATTAGTTATATATAATTTTATTTCTAGGGTACATTTAATAATACATGTAATTTTGATAATGCATGAGATTGCTTTAAATATTTCTATTGTTGACACTGGGAATATATATATATATATATATATATATATATATATATATATATATATATATATATAAACTTACATTTTACTAGGTATTTGAATTGGCCTGAAAGTGTAGATGACATCAAATGAGTATGTGGATGAATTATACTATAATAGAGAAAGGACCCAAGGAGCTGAAGGGGTTTGAAACCCCACAGAAGGAATAACAATGCGAAACAACCAGTAACACCAGAGCTCCCAGGGAATAAACTACCAACTAAAGAGTACACAAGGAGGGACTCAAGGCTTCAGCCACATATGTAGCAGAGGATGGATTTTTGAGGCATCAGTGAGAGGAGAGACCCTTGGTCTTGTGAAGGCTCAATGCCCTAGTATAGGGGAATTCCAGGGCTGGGAAATGGGAGTGGGTGGGTTATTTAGCAGGCGAGGGGTGATGGGATGGGTGAGGGTGGTGTTCAGAAGGTAAATAAGGAAAGGGGTTAAAATTTGAAATGTAAATTAAGAAAATATCTAATAAAATAGAAAATGTTAAATAACCAAACGATTAGAGTAGACTAGTGAAAGAAAGAGCACAATTAAGCAACCACTGGAATAACAACTCCCTAGTAGGGGAGAAGATTGGTATGAAAGAGAAATCAGTCAGAGGTATCTATAAGAATCAACTGGAATTCACCAGGGAAATCTCTCCAGAGAAGAGAAAATAGCAAAAATAATTTAAGCGTCCTGACAGTTTTAAGAGGTTCTGTTGAAAAGAGAAAAAGATTTAGTTAGCTGAAATAGCTTGGGAAGTAACATAGTAGTGGAATAGTCAGGGGACTGAGAAGGACCAGAAAACTAATGTGGAGGCTATGATATTCATAATAGCTATAAAGTGCCAGGAAGCAGAGTTGCCTCAAAGTTAGTTGCATGCTTTGACATGTAAGCACATGTACATGCCAAAGGAAGTGGCCCTTTCTGGCTGATGGAAACATTTTACTCATGCCTAAGTACTGCCATCTGTAGGTTTACAATTCTCCACCAGCAATCTCTTTATACCATATCTTGACCAAAATCAAGAGTATCATTTTGGAGTTTTTACAACCTTTTGAGGAACTGTAGTTTCCCATTGGGCATGAAAACTTGTAGACTCTTCCTTGTATGCATGTAAGACCCTAGCCACAGACTAAAGTATTTTGCTTACCATTTGTTTGATTGTAGCATTTCTTATTTCTCACTGGAAGAGAAAAAATATGGAGGTTAGAGCAGGGCTTCTAAACATAATAACTAATGGCATTTTGGGGCAGATGGCTTTAATTTTAAGAACCCATCTTGTATGTCAAATAGTATTTGGTAGCTGTACAGGCTGGTTTTGTGTCAACTTAATGTAGCTGGATTTATCACAGAAAAAGGAGTTTTAGGTGAAAAAATTTCTCCATGAGATCCAGATGTAAGGCATTATCTCAATTAGTGATCAAGGGGGAGGGCCACTTTAGGGTGGTATCATCTCTGGGCTAGAAGTCTTGGGATCTATAAGAAAGCAACCTGAGTAAGCCAGAGGAAGCAAGCCAGTATGTAACATCCCTCTATGCCCTCTGCATCAGCTTCCTGATCTGTCCAGGAATATAAACTCTGACTAAGACAAATTGGTACCAGAAGTTGTATATTCCTATGACAACTTGACAATGTTTTGGGGGAGGTCCATGGAAGGACTTTGTACCAATTAAGAAACCACTTGAATAACAACTCTACAGTTGGGGAGAATGTTGGTATGAAAGAGAAAACAGAGAATCTAGAAGAATAAACTGGAATTCACCAGGGAAATCTCTAGAAGATCCATTTGGTGTAAAGAGCTCTGTGGTAGGTTGTGTAGGAGCATGGATGATAATTCAAAGAACAGTGCATAAGATGGAGGCCTGGATTGTGAAATTTCAGAGGGGAGATAAAAGCTGCTTATCTGGGAAGTTGCTATTTTAATTGTGAAGGTTTTGAGGTTTTGGTTAGC
>LR753308.1:3119134-3148383 GCA_902729485.2 Mus minutoides | reverse complement strand
AGAGAGAGAGAGAGAGAGAGAGAGAGAGAGAGAGAGAGAGAGAGACTGAACTTTTATAGTAGCAGAATTTACAAAGAAAGAAAAACTGTGGGGCATTGAAAGTTTAAATGTTTTACATTGCAAAATTAATTAAACTCTTGGGGTCCTCCAGAAAGGAAAAGGTAAGTCTTTAATGTGATGATGTTTGTGCTTCAACTTGACAAAACTGGCTAGTTTTTGTCTACGTGACACAAGCTAGAGTCACCTGAGAGGAGTGAAATTCAATTGGGAGGAGAGGCCCCTTGGTCATACAGACTCTATATGCCCCAGTACAGGGGAACACCAGGGCCATTATGTGGGAGGGGGTTGGTAGGAGAGCAGGGCGGGGATGCGGGAGGGTAAGGGGAAATTTCTGGATAACATTTGAAATGTAAATGAAGAAAATATCTAATAAAGAGAAAAAAATCCTAACAGACTAAANAGAGAGAGAGAGAGAGAGAGAGAGAGAGAGAGAGAGAGAGAGAGGAGATCAGCAATATAAAATTAACTCAAACAAAACAATGGCCTTTCTCTACACAAAGGATAAATGGGCTGAGAAAGAAATTAGGGAAACAATACCCTTCACAATAGTAACAAATGATATAAAATACCTTGGTGTGACTCTAACTAAGGAAGTGAAAGATCTGTATGACAAGAACTACAAGAAAACCAAGAAGAGGGAAGACCAATGTGTGGATACTTCATTCCTCCTTAGAACAGGGAACAAGATGCCCATGAAAGGAGTTACAGAGACAGAGTTTAGAGCTAAAATGAAAGGATGAACTATCTATCCATAGACTACCCAACCCTGGCATCCATCCCATAATCAGCCATCAAACCCAGACACTATTGCATATGCCAGGAAGATTTTGCTGAAGGGACCCTGATATAGCTGTCTCATATGAGGCTATGACAGTGCCTGGCAAATACAGAACTGGATGTTCACAGTCATCTATAGGATGGAACACGGGGCCCCCAATAGAGAAGGTATAGAAAGCACCCAAGGAGCTGAAGGGGTCTGCAACTCTATAAGAGGTAGTGATTTTATACAGACCATAGTGCACTGTTGTTGCCAGGAAAGAGCTGATCTCCCAGGAGTGCTGACACAGGCATGCAGACTCACAGGAGAAACAAGCTCCAGCCAGAAACAGCAAGAATATCTGACACCAGTGATTTCCAGATGGCAAAAGACAAACACAAGAATCTTACCAACAGGAAGCAAGACTACTTGGCATCATTAGAACCCTGTACTCCTACCTCAGCAAGTACTGGATACCCCAATACACATCTCATGATGTTGGTAGAGGATTTTATTTATTTATTTATTTTTTTATTTATTTATTTATTTATTTATTTATTATTAGAAAAAGTCTTCATTTACATTTCAAGTGTTATCCCATAAGTCCCCTATACCCTCCCTCCACCCTGCTCCCCTACCCACCCACTCCCACTACTTGGCCCTGGCATTCCCCTGTACTGGGGCATATAAACATTGTTAGACCAAGAGCCTTTCCTCCCCAATAATGGCCAATTAGGCCATCTTCTAATACATATGCAGCTAGAGACATGAGCTCTGGGAGTTCTGATTAGTTCATATTGTTGTTCCATCCATAGGGTTGCAGCCCCCTAGAGCTCTTGTGTACTCTCTCTAGCTCCTACATTGGGGACCCTGTGTTCTGCCCTATAGATGATTGTGAGCATCCACTACTGTATTTGCCAGGGCCTGTCAAAGCCTCACAGGATACAGCTATATCAAGAAGGGCATTAATAGCAAACTTGAAAAAATACAAGATAACACAGCTAAACTTTTAGAAGCCCTTAAACAGAAACACAAAAATCCCTTAAAGAATTATAGGAAAACACAAACGAGCAGGTGACGAAATTCAAGAAAATTATCCAAGATCTAAAATTGGTATGAAAACAATAAAGAAAACCCAAAGAGAGACAACTCTGGAGATAGAAATCCTAGTAAGGATATCAAGAACCATAGATGCAATCATCACAAATAGACTACAAAATATGGAAGAGAGAATCACAGGTGCAGATAATTCCATAGAAACCATGGACTCAACAATCAAAGAAAATGCAAAATGCAAAAAGATCCTAACTCAAAACATCCAGGAAATCCAGGACACAATGTGAAGACCAAACCTACAGATAATAGGTATAGAGGAGAATAAAGATTTTCAACTTAAAGGGCCAGTACATATCTTTAACAAAATTATAGAAGAAAACTTCCCTAACATAAATAAGGAGATGTTCATGAACATATCAGAAGCCTACAGAACTCCAAATAGACTGGACCAGAAAAGAAATTCATCTTAACACATAATAATCAAAACATCAAACAAACTAAACAAAGATAGACTATTAAAAGCAGTAAGGGAAAAAGGTCAAGTAAAATATAAAGGCAGACCTATTAGAATTACACCAGACTTCTCACCCGAGACTAAGAAAGCCAGAAGACCCTGAACAGATGTTATACAGACCTTAAGAGAACACAAATGTCAGCCCAGGCTACTATACCAAGCAAAACTCTCAATTGCCATAGATGGAGAAACCAAGATATTTCATGACAAAAGCAAATTTACAAAATATATTTCTTCAACTCCAGACCTTCAAAGGATAATAAAGGGAAAACTCCAACACAAGGAAGGAGAATAGGCCCTAGAAAAAACAAGAAAGTAATCTTTTAACCAACTTAAAAGAAAATAGCCACATGAACAGAACCCCAACTCTAACAACAAAAATAACAGCAAGCAACAATTACTTTTCCTTAAAATCTCTTAATATCAATGGATTAGGTCCTTCATAAAAAGACACAGACTAACAGACTGCCTACATAAACAGGACCCAACATTTTGCTGCATACAGAAAACCCAAATCATTGACAAAGACAGACACTATCTCAGAGTAAAAGGCTGTAAAACAATTTTCCAAGCAAATGATCCCAAGAAACAAACAGGAATACCCATTCTAATATCAAATAAAGTTTTCTTTCAACCTAAAGATTTCAAAAAAAGGAGACACGAGCTCTGGGGTACTGGTTAGTTCATATTGTTATTCCAGCTAAAGGATTGTAGACCCTTTCAGCTGCTTGGGTAATTTCTCTAGCTCATCCATTGGGGACCCTGTTACATCCTATAGATGACTATTAGCATCCCCTTCTGTATTTGTCAGGCACTGGCATAGCCTCACTCAAGATAGTTATATCAGGGTACTTTCAGCAAAATCTTGCTGGCATATGCAATAGTGTCTGGTTTTGGTGGCTGATTATGGAATGGATCCTAGTTGACCATCACTGGGAAGAGAGGATCCTTGTTCTTACAAACTTTATATGCCCCAGAAGAGGGGAATGCCAGGGCCAAGAAGTGGGAGTGGGCGGGTAGGGGAGCAGGGCAGGGGGAGGGTATAGGGACATATCAGGATAGCATTTGAAATGTAAATAAAAAAATATCTAATAAAAAAGGAAAAATAATAAAGTGGCTTTAGACACACAAAAAACAAGATTTCAATAAAGGACAAGGAAGTACATTTCATACACATAAAAGGTAAAATCTACTGAAATGAACTCTCAATTCAGAACATCTTTTTTTTTTTTTTTTTTTTGGTTTTTTGAGACAGGGTTTCTCTGTATAGCCCTGGCTGTCCTGGAACTCACTTTGTAGACCAGGCTGGCCTCGAACTCAGAAATTCGCCTGCCTCTGCCTCCCGAGTGCTGGGATTAAAGGCGTGCGCCACCACGCCCGGACATCTATGCACCAAATGAAAGGAAATCCACGCTCATGAAAGAAACTTAGTATAGCTCAATGTACACATTGCACTACACACAATAATAGTGGGGGATTTCAACACCCCACTCTCATCAATGGAAAGATCCTGGAAACATTAACTAAACAGAGATAGAGTGAAACTAACAGAAGTTATGAAACAAATGGTTTGAACAGGTTTCTAAACATAATAACTAATGGCATTTTGGGGCAGATGGCTTTAATTTTAAGAACCCATCTTGTATGTCAAATAGTATTTGGTAGCTGTACTGGCTGGTTTTGTGTCAACTTAATGTAGCTGGATTTATCACAGAAAAAGGAGTTTTGGGTGAAAAAATTTCTCCATGAGATCCAGATGTAAGGCATTATCTCAATTAGTGATCAAGGGGGAGGGCCATTTTAGGGTGGTATCATCTCTGGGCTAGAAGTCTTGGGATCTATAAGAAAGCAACCTGAGTAAGCCAGAGGAAGCAAACCAAACCAAAACAAAACAAAACACTACAAACTGGGAGAAGAAAACCCTAGGAAAGAGAATAGGAACTACAGACATAGGCATCAATAATAGAACACAAGAGATAGAAGATAGAATCTCAGGTATAGATGATACAGTAGAGAAGCCAAGATATTCCATGCCAAAACCAAATATAAACAATAACTTTCCACTAAACCATGCTTACAGAGGATAATAGAAAAAAATCCAACAAAAGGAGGCTGTACTGGCTGGTTTTGAGGGTCAACTTGACACAGGCTGGATTTATCACAGAGAAAGGAACTTCAGTTGGGGAAATGCCTCCAAGAGATTCAGCTATAATGCATGTTTTCAATTAGTGATCAAGGGGGAAAGGCCCCTTGTGGGTGGGACCATCTCTGGGCTGGTAGAACTGGGTTCTATAAGAGAGCAGGCTGAGCAAGCCAGGAGAAGCAAGCCAGGAGAAGCAAGCCAGTAAGTAACATCTCTCCATAGCCTCTGCATCAGCTCCTGCTTCCTGACCTGCTTGAGTTCCACTCATCCTTTGGTGATCAACAGCAATGTGCAAAGTGTAAGCTGAATAAACCCTTTTCTCCCCAACTGCTTCTTGGTCATGATGTTTGTGAAGGAATAGAAACCCTTATTGAGACAAATTGGTACCAGCATAGTGGGCTATTCTTGTGACAACCTGACCACGTTTGGGGGAGAACTGTGGAAGGACTATGGAACTTTAGGCTAGAAGATCCATTCAGTGTTAAGAGCTCTGTGGGATGTTGTGTAGGAGCTTGGAAGATAATGTTGAGAACAGTGCAGAAGATAGACACATGGCTTGTGAAATTTCAGAGGGAAGATTAAAGAGTCTTTTCAGGGCCATTGCTATTTTGATTGTGAAGATTCTGTGATTCTGGTTAGCTGGGGCTGAAGAATAAGTTGTGAATTACAAGATACCGGAACTACTAAAGTGAAAACTTTGCAATACTGGGACTATTAATGCTTGTTAGCTGGAACTAAGAAATTAGCTGTGATTAAAAAGAGACCAGCATCATTGAAGTGAAATATTCTGGAAAGTGTTTACTGATAGCACAGAGGCTGTGCTTCAGGTTTTACTTCCTGCTGCACAGGACTTGGTAATGTGTAAGGGCCACCAAGGTGGTACTGGTTTCGAAGGCATGAAGGGGGTCATACAAAGCATCTGAGGCTTGACACTTTGAGAGGCCATGGAAGGACACTGGTGAAGGTGCAACCTCAGTTGCAATTGATGACCCAGAACAGAGGGGTCATGCAAGGGAGATGAGGCTTGGCACCATGAAGAGAGCCTATGAGAGGATGTTGGTGAAGCCTAGTTACAGTAGAAGACAGTAGTGTTTGGAGAAGCCAGTACCATGAGAGGACCACTAAACACAGCAGCAGCAGTGGAGTACAGGCAGCTGGATCCTAGAAGACAAGGAGTGTGCCACAAAAGGCAGGGCTGGAGAAGTGACCCAAGCCCTTGGAGGAGCCCAGAAGATCATGAGTTGAATTCCAGACATTAGATGGTTGGAATCTGATTTTGCTTTTGTGACTGTGTCCTAATATATTTTCCCTCTTAAAGAAAGAAGGTATTTTATTGGAGTCCATAGTTAAGAGAGTTTGAATTTTTTAAAGACTTTTAATTTTAAAAGATACTGAACATTTTAAAGGGATTGAACATTTAATATGTAAAGACTGTGGGACTTTTAAAGTTATTTAGATCTTGGGGATGATTAAGAAAGTAAGGGTTGAGGCTTAATAGTGATGTGTTTTTGTGTAAAGTTGACAAGGGGTCAATTGTACTGACTGGTTTGTGTGTCAACTTGACACATGCTGGAGTTATCACAGGGAACGGAACTTCAGTTGGGGAAATGAGATTCAGCTGTAAGGCATTTTATCAATTAATGATCAAGGGGGAAAAGACCCTTGTGTATGGAACCATCTCTGGGCTTGTTGTCCTGGGTTCTATAAGAAGCAGGCTGAGCAAGCCAGTAAGTAACATCCCTCCATGGACTCTGCATCAGCTCCTGCTTCCTAACCTGCTTGAGTTCTAGTCCTGCATCCTTTGGTGATCAACAGCAATGTGCAAAGTATATGCTGAATAAACCCTTTCCTCACCCACTGCTTCTTGGTCATGATGTTTGGGCAAGAATAGAAACCCTGACTAAGGCAGAGGCTAACTATATTCAAGAAAACATAAAAAAGTAATTTCATGCTATTAATACGAATCCAAGTGAAACATACCCACACTTAGGTATGCAAACTCAACCACCACCATCATCAAAATAATAGGAAGTAGCAATCATTGGTGCTTAATATCTCTAAAAAAAATCATTGGACTTAATTCTCAAGTAAAATGAAGCAGGGTAAACAGAATTCATCATTCTACTGTATAGAAGAAACAGATCTCAGTAACAAAGGTAGACATTATCTCAGTATAAAGGCCTAGAAAAAGATTTCCTAATCAAATGGGTGGAAGAAAGAAGCTGAAGTAGCCATTTTAATGTCCAGTGAAATAGACTTTCAACATAAAGCAGCATAATGAAACAGAAAAGGACACTTCATATTCATCAAAGAAAAAAAATTCCATCAAGAAAACATTTCAAATCTCAACATCTCTTCTAATGCAACCACATTTGTAAAAGAAACATCAGAAACATTTAAATTGAAAATAAAGCTGCACACATTAATAGTTGGAGACTTCAACACCCCATTTTCACTAATTGACAGGTCATTGAGTCTTAAGCTAAACAAAATAATGAAACTTACAGAGGTTATGGTTCAAATGGACTTAATAGGTATCCATAGAATATTTTACACATACATAAAAGAATATCCCTGCTTCTCAGCATGTCATGGATTCTTCCCATAAGTTGACAAAATGAACAGACACAAAACAAGGCTCCACAATACAAGAAGACAGAAATAACCCCTTTGATCTTACCAGATCACCATGGATTAAACCTAGACTTCAACAACAAAAGAAACAACAGAAAGTCTACATGTTCTTGGAAACTGAACAACTCTTTTTTTTTCAATTTCATGGAAGAAATAAAGACATCAAAGACTTCCTAGAATTCATTGAAAACAAGGTACAAAGTACAAAGTTATGAGACTCAATGAAAGCATTGCTGAGAGGAAAATTCATAGCACTATGTGCACTCATAAAGAAATTGAAGTATTCTCATATTGATGAATTAAAAGTATATCTGAGAGTTCCAGAAAAAAAAAGAAACAAATACACAAAGAGGAGTAGAGAGCAAGAAATAATGATACTAAGGGCTGAAATAGTAAATTAGAATCAAAGGGAACCATACAAAATATTAACAAAACCAAGAGCTAGTTCTTTTAGAAAATCACCAAGATACACAAATCCTTAGTCAACCTTGTTAGCATTGCTTCTATGCTCCACCCAGTTACCTGGCAACAGTCTGGTATGCTTGACTCCTTATAAAAGGGGACCTTTGCCCTCTCCTCACTATCTTACACTCTTAACCTTTTACTCCCTTACCCTTTCTGCACATTTTCTTCCCATTTCTCTTCCCCCACCCCAATGTCTCTCTACTTGTTCCTGGCCAGCCTCTTCTCCTCACCCCTCTCTCTCTCCCTTTGCATTTCTATATTTCTACTCCTTCCTCAATTACCTTATCCATACTCCATCTGTTGTATGGCTAGTACTTCAGAGAGAAGTGATGCATCAGTGATTTAATTGGGTCCACAGAGGCACCCCCTTCTACCTCACCATACTGCACCTTTACACACATATCTGCGTCCTTTCTTTCTTTTATATAAAACACAACAACCCTATTAAAAATGCAGAGAGATAGTACCCAAATTAGCAAATATCAGAAACGAAGGGAGGCATAACAACGGGCATTGTGGAAATTCTAAGAATCATTAAATTTTACTTCCAAAGCCTATACTCGACAAATTTGTACAATCACAATGAAATTGATAATTTTCGAGACAGATACCAATTACTAAACCTAAATGAAAATCAGGCAAACTATCTGAATAGTCCTATAACCCCTAATAAAATAGAAGCAATCATTAAAATCTCCCAACCAATAAATAAATAAACAAACAAATACAAAATTAACATGCCTTATGCTAGATGGTTTCAATGCAACATTCTACCACTCTTTCAAAGAAGAACCAATATCAGTAGTCCTCAAACTAGTCCACAAATATAGCAACAGAAGGAACAATTGACAAACTCATTCTCTGAGGCCACAGTCACCCTGGAACCAAAAGCACACAAAGACTCCACAATGAAAGAGAATTTCAGACCAATTTCTCTCATGAACATTGATGCAAAAATACTAAAAAATACTTACAATTTAAATACACATCAAAAACATCATCCACTATGATCAAGTAGGCTTCATAACAGGGATTCAGGGGTATATCAATTTATGAAAATCTTTCAATGTAATCCACAATATAAACTAACGGAAAAATAACTTCACATGATAATCTCACTTGATGCTGAAAAAGAATTTGACAAAATTCAACTCCCCATTTTAATAAAAGTACTTCAGAGAGCAGGGATAAATATGCATACCTAAACACAATAAAGCTAAGCAAATAGCCAGTATCAAATTAAATGGAGAGAAACCTAAAGCATTTCAACTAAAATTCGAACAAGACAATGAGGCTGTCCACTCTCCCTCTATCTCTCTAATATAGTACTTGAAGTTCTAGCTAGAGCAGTAAAACAACTTAAGAAGATGAAGGAAATAAAACCTGATAAGGAAAGATGTCAAGTTATTGATATTCACAGATAAAATAGTATACCTAAGTGACTCAAAAACTTCTAACAGAGAACTCCTGTAGGTGATAAGCATCTTCAACAAATTATCTGGATACAAAATTAACTCAAAGAAAGCAGTAACCCCATCCAAACAAGTAATAAGTTGGCATAGAAAATGTTAGAGAGAGAGACTACCATTTATTATAACCACAAATTATATAACATATCTTCGTGTTACTCCAAACAAGAGAAAGACCTGTATGA
Source organism: Mus minutoides (assembly GCA_902729485.2). Taxonomy (NCBI): domain Eukaryota; kingdom Metazoa; phylum Chordata; class Mammalia; order Rodentia; family Muridae; genus Mus; species Mus minutoides. The sequence continues at coordinate 3,139,100 of LR753308.1, read as the reverse complement.
GAACTTCAAGTCTCCTAAGAAATTGAGAAAGATATCAGAAGGCAGAAAGATCTCCCATGTTAATAGATTGGTAGTATTAATATAGTGAAAATATCCATATTACCAAAAATTTTTACAGATTTAAGGCAATCCCCAGGGAAATTCCAACAAAATTATTTACAGACATTGAAGGAAAATTTCTCAACTTTATATGGAAAAACAAAAATTGCAGTATGTCTAAAATCATCTTGAACAATAAAAGAATTCCTGTAGGTATCACTATTCCTGACCTCAAGATATACTATATAGCAATAGAAAAAAAAAAAAAAAAAAAAAAACTTCATAGTATTGGTATAGAAACAAACAGGTGGAACAATGGAGTTGGTTCAAAGACCCAGAAATGAACTGACACACCTTCAGACACTAGATTTTTAACAAAGAAGCCAAAACCATACAATGGAAAGGGTAGATTATCTCCAACAAATGGTGTTAGTCTATCTGGATATCTGCTTGAAGAACAGAAATAGATCCATATGTATCACCCTGCAAAAAACTCAAGTCCAAATGCATCAAAGACTTCAATGTAAAACTAGATACACAAACTCAAATAGAGCAGAAAGCAGAGATTAGCCTTGAACTCATTGGTACAAAAGACAAGCTCCTGAATAAAACACCAATAGCTCTGGCATTAAGGATAAGAAAAACTTTATCAACTGACCAGACCCCCCCAAAGCGACCAGGGACTAAACCACCAACCAAAAAGTACACGGGGTTGGGTTGAGGGAGTGATTTATGGATTCAGATGAATCTGTAGCAGAAGATTGTCTTATCTGGCATCAATTGGAGGGGAGACCTTGGTCTTGTGGAGGATCTGTGACCCAGAGTAGGGGAATCCAAGAACAATGGGGCAGGAGTGGGTGGGTGGATGCGGGTGCACCCTCATAGAGGCAGAGGAGATGCAGAGGGGATAAGGGGTATTTGAAAGGGAAACTAGAAAGGGGGATAACATTTGATTAAATAAATAAAATAACTAGTAAAAAATACTGGTAGAAATATTTAGAACCTTTCAAAAAAAGCAAAGGAAAGGAAAGGAAAGGAAAGGAAAGGAAAGGAAAGGAAAGGAAAGGAAAGGAAAGGAAAGGAAAGGAAAGGAAAGGAAAGGAAAGATAACAGCCAATTGCTGCCCTAAATTGAAACCCATTCCATAGGCAAGAACCAGTCCCTAACACTATTAATGATACTCTGTTATGCCTGCAGACCGGAACCTAGCATAATCATACTCTGAGAGCTTCTATCCAGCAGCCGATGGAAAGAGATGCAGAGACTCACACACAAATAGGGAATTTGCAGAGTCTTATGGAAGAGTTGGGAGGATTGAAGGACTGGAAGACAACAGGGACTCCACAAGAAAATTAAGATAGTCTACTAACCTGGACACTTGGGGGTCCCCAGAGACTGAATCACCAACCGAAGACAAAGCACAGGCTAGAACTAGGCCCCCTGCATGCATATCACAGATGAGCACCTTAGTCTTTGTGCAGATCCCCCAACACCTGAGCAGGGGTTGTCCCTCAGTTTATTGCTTGCCTGAATATGGATCAAATACCCTCAAATGGATCTCTTTGCCTAGCTTCAGTGGGAGAGGTTGCACAACAACATGATGTGAAAGGGGGAGAGTGGGTAGTGATACCAAATAATGGGGATTCTTCTCAAAAGATAAGGGAAAGGTGGAATAAAGGAGGACTTATGTGAGGGGGAACTGGTAGGAGACAAAGAGCTGATATTAGGTTGTAAAGTGAATAAATAAATACATTGAAACAAAGACTATTCTCAAGGCCGATATTAGTCTGTCATAATCAATAACTAATTTTATGGAGAATTTTTAAAGATAATACACCCATTTCTTTCTGGGAGAAAACTGTAAACCTGTGGTTAAAACTGAATTTCTTGACATCAATACATTTCAGTTTGGTAGTCATAATCAGGAAATTATCCTTAATGTAAGAAGCATGTCATAATCCCTAGACTCTAGGTTAAGCTAAATGAGTACAGTACCACCCTTCCTCTTATTTTGGAAACCCAGGAAATTTATGTATGCTCTCTTGGAAAACCAAGTTGTCTCCAATTAAGTTCTATTTCATAAAGTTTTATATTTCTATTTGCTGCTAAATGTGTGGCATGTCTGAAACCGCTAGAATACAACAATAAAATTGCTAACCCAGATATATGAAAATGGTGAATAGTAATAATTAATATGTAAAACCAGATATATTAAAATAAACACCATATTTCACAGATTTCCTAATGATGGTTTCATATGCATCACTTTCTACTACAAAAGCATTTCTTCTCAGTTCTATAATAACATTTCATGTTTTGGTCATCACAAAGTATCTTTGCCTTTATTTTAAAGGTAGGATTAAAGATTCCAAGCTGCCTCTGGGTGGTGCAGTGGATCACTGAATTTAAGATACCATAAAAAAAATGTAAACAGGCAACCTAAGGAAACATGAGGTTGGGGTGGGGGCTAGAATACACCAGAGACCTGCGAGGTTAAAGACTCCCAGGGCTCAAAGTGAGGGATCTTAGATGAAACACCTGACTGTAGGGAGAGGGAACTTATAGAGCCCAACTCCAGCAGAAAGACAGGACATTAAGTGATGTATGGGGTTGCCAACCCACAGTCACATCATTGACCCATAATTATTCTTGTCTGAAAGAATGTAGGTGGGTAGGGGAGCAGGGTGGGGGGAGGGTATAGGGAATGTTTGGGATAGCATTTGAAATGTAAATTAAGAAAATATCTAATAAAAATTATTTTAACATTAAGCACAAAAAAAGAATAAACTCTATTCCAAAATGCAAAATATGTTAAAACATTGTGAAATGCACAAAATGTGTGATAAAACATGTGAAAAAAGCCACACAGTGAAGAGCAGTAAATAAAAAATAGGTTTGTATTAATAGGAATGATAAGAAATTATTAAAGTACCAATGTTAGTGAGAATCCAAGAGTTGAGCTGAAATGTAAATAAACAAACCAAAAAAAAAAAAAAATACATTGAGAATCTACTCAATGCATTTATAACAAAAATTTACAAAAATCCTAGAAATTCACAGCCAAGCATAACCAATTGTAACCCTAGAAACTAATGAACAGGTAATAGCCTCTGTACTGTACACTAGAATCATATGAAAATTAAAACACAACTTAGGTAAACATATCACAAACAGGAAGGAAATTCTAAGAAGGAAGTTATAGGAGTAAATGTTGCCTGGCAAATACAGAAATGGATGCTCACAGTCATATATTAGATGGAACACAGGGCCCCTAATGAAGGCACTAGAGAAAGTACTCAAGGAGCTAAAGGGGTCTGCAACTCTATAGGAGGAACAACCATATGAACTAACCAGTACCACCAGAACTGTGTTTCTAGATGTATATGTAGCAGAGGATGGCCTAGTAAATCATCAGTGGGAGGAGCGGTCCTAGGTTCTGTGAAGGTTCTATGCCCCAGTATAGGCGGATGCCAGGACCAGGAATGGGAGTGGGTGGGTTGGGTTCAGGGAGAATTGGGAGGGGGAAAAAGGATTTTCAGATGGGAAACAAGGAAAGGGGATAAGTTTTGAAATGCAAATAAAGAAAATATCTAATAATTTTTAAAGAAAATACATTAAAAAATGAATGCTACACATGACATACTTACAGCAGTAAATATAATAATTGCAGAGAAATCAGAAAATATTTCCTCTAAAATTGGGAAGAATACATTGGTATCCACACCAGAGTTTCACAAAATCCTAGAATTCCTCTTACAGAATATATGATGCTATATTTTAAAAATCCAGAATTTTATTATAAAACTCTGAGATTTGGTAAATATTTTCAGAAAAAGAAACTTTCTAAATATTGACAATGAGGATGTTATTAGACAATCAGGTTGAACAGTTTCACATAAAATCTCCTCTAAAACTAATTGAATATTAGAAATAAAATTGAGCAAGAAGCTAAAAGTCCATTACAATAAAAAAGTTTATAACACTTGATAAAAATCAAAGAAAAATCTACACTTTAACTTATGATGCCTGGTACGGTGCTTTCCCTATTAAACTTGTGATCTTCCTTCAGGTTGTTCAGAAATCGATAGAAAACTTCATCCTGTGCCTATCTTATATTTGTTATCTCTTTAGTGCTATATTTTTACTCCTTTCACTATTAGAAAAACAGGCTTTCTGTCTTGTTGAACAATTTGAAGAATGAGTCTTACCCCAGTGTTAAAAAACAAGAGATATGTTTTAATCTTCTTGACTCTTAAAATAACTATTAGTAGCAGAATTCAATATTGTTAATTTTGCCCCAGAAGTGGTTCCTCCTTATCCAAGATTCTCTCACCTCTATGAGTCTCAGCCTAAGACAAAACTTCCCTACATACACAATCTGTAACAGTACCAACAAAGAGAAGGTTCTCATCTTTTGCATCTTTTGAAAGTGGGTACCAAATGCTTATTAAGTTTTATTTCACTCCAAATCAGAAAGTATTACCATGTTATTGTGGTATACCAACCACTGCCTATTACTGGCTTTCAACCACAGTTGCTTGTTTTTATACACCCTTTTATTTTCTAATGTGTTCCAGTTATTTTAAGCTAAGCTATAGGGATTAGTGCTAGTTGTATAATAAATAGGCCATATGCTTCAAAATGCCCTCCCAAGATAATACTAATTATATAAAGCAATATAGCAATATTCATTTTCAGATGCATAAGAATTGACTTTTCTCCTTGTAAATGCCTCTGATTATATCTGTATCTGACATATAGCATAATATTTGATATTTTTCCAGGGTTATAACTAAATCGCTTTGTCATTTTTGAAATAAAATAAAATAAAATATTTTATTTCATCTTATCCTATCAAATCCATTCAACTTTGTGAAAAAGATTTTAAACTGTTTAAAATTTTGATTTTGGAGATGGGGAAATTGTGTAGCACAGTGGTGGAGTGTTTTGCATGTTCAAGCATCAAATGCAAGAAACGTTTTTATTTCTTAGTATAATGCAGTATATATATGAATAACAATCAAAAAAGTAAATAAATAAATACTGTGTCAGGTCCCCTAATCCTTAGATTCTGCTTGAAAGCATCATTTCAGATTTATTTTATTTTCTCATAGATATAATAAATATTGAAACAAAACACTAAGATGTTATATGCACTTTCAAATCAGATATAGAGTCAAGCCAGAACTGGTAATTTCTACCTGGATATACTCAGGAGAGCATAAAATATCCTGTCAAAACAAACAAACAAACAAACAAAAAAATAACCTAAACAATGATAACATTGATAGATATGCTGATATAGAAGAGGGAAACCTCAAGGAGCCTCAAAGAACAACAGGTAAGTAATGACTTCTGAGAGATGAAACTATGCTCTCAGGGCAAAGATCAATACCAAGTGGTCAGCCCTGGAATCATACACATATAAGCAACACTAAAAGAACTCAGTGTGTCATATGAATATACTTATCTCTTTATAAGTAAATGTATTAATAATAGTGAAAGAAAAAGATGTCATGAATTTGAAAATATAGTGTTGACTATATAGTGTTGCTTATATGCATATCTAATTTACCTCCAAAATCTTGGTCTATTTGGTTTAGTACAACTGAATCAATTGTCCTAAGAAAAGAGAGGGATTTAAAATAAATCATATCTAAATATACTATGTTATATATCTAAATAGTCATCTTCATTGCTGGTAATGATCACGGGCTTAAGCATGACATAAACAAGTCAAAATATATATTAAATCTAACTATCTCAGAACTTAGAGTGAAGAAGGACTGGGGAAACAATATCAACCAACCAGAACCCCCACAGCTCCCAGGGAATAAACCATCAACCAACAATCTTGTAAGGAAAGTCCCCTTAGAACATGATACTTAAAGTAATAACCACAGGGAAAAAAAAAGAATATTAAAAGCTGAAAAATAAAATGAGAATTATATGAACACAGACCCATTATATTAACACCTGACTTAAAAAATATTAATCATTCCATTTGTTTACATCTCAAATGCTACCCCAGTTCCCAATTACCCACACACACACCCACCAATGTCCCCATACCACATCTGCACCCCCCTTTTGCCTGTATGAGAACACCTAACTTTTTAATAGAGACTCTTAGGCCCTGTTATTTAAATGCAAAGAAACAAAAGATGCCAGACTAGACTATTATATGGAGTAAAATTATCAATCACAATATATCAAGAACAGAATTTCATGATACAACCAAATTTATACAATATCTATCTTACAAATTCTGCTTGACAAAAGGCACTAGAGAAAAAAACTTCAACCAAAACTGGTTGTTCACAATCAATAAAACACAATTAATAAATACTTTCCAGCCAGCAAATAAAAAGATGGGTGTGGGACCAAAACAATAGCAACAAAATACCAGAAGTCAATAAGGACTTCTCACTGATAACTGTTAATATCAATAATTCATCAGTAAAAAGATACAATCTAACATATTGTTTTATTAAAACAGGAACCAGCTTTCTGCTGTATGCAAGGAAAATACCTTCACATCAAAAATAGACATCATCTCAGGATAGAAGAATGGATAAATACAATCGAAGCAAATGGGCACAAGAAGCAAGCAAGTAGAGCCATTTTAACATCTGATGCAAAATACTTCAACAAAACCTAATCAGAAGAAATAGAGGACACTATATACTCAACAAAGAAAAAAAAATCTTCTAAGAGGATATTGCAATTCTAAGCATTTAGATACCAAACCTGAGGACATCCAACTTCATAAAAAATATACTAGTACAGATAAAGCCATATATTGTAATACTCACAGTGATAATGGGTAACTTTAATACCCAAATCTCATCAATAGACAGGCTCTCCAGACAAAAACTAAATATAGAAGTGCTGTAGCTATATAACATCACAAATCAATTGAACTTAGCAAACATCTATATAACATTTCAACCCAGCTTGTCAGTAGTTAGGGGAACTTGTTCCAAAGTTGATCAAGAGCTTGAACACAAAGCATACCTCAATGGTTATAAGAAAATTTAAATAGCACCTTGTATCCTACATGACCACCACAGAGTAAAGCTGAATATCAAGAACAGAAACAACAAAATGTTTACCAACTCATTAAAATTGAGCAACTTACTCCTGAATGAAAGTTGTTCAAGATATAAATTAAGAAGGAAATTAACAACATTTAGAATTGAATGAAATTGAAAACACAATATATCCAAACCGATAGGACAAAAAGAAGGGTATTCTAGAGGAAAATGCATAGCACCAAATACCTACATAGAAAAATCTGGACAGATTTCATATTAACAACTTAAGGGCAGACATTAGTGCTCTAGATGAAAAATGAGAAATAAAATCACAAAGGAACAGAGAACAATAAAAAATCGAACTTAGGTCTGATATTAATAAACAGAAACAAACAAAACAGTATACAAGAATCAATGAAATGAAGACTTGGTTCCTTGAGAAAACCAATAAGATTGATAAACCCCTACCCGAATTTACTAAAAGGTAGAGAGAAAATATCCAAATTAATAGAATTAGAGACAAAATGGGGGATATAAAAACAAACACCAAGAAAATCCAGAAATTATTTAGGATATATTTTAAAAATTTGTTCTCCAACAAATGGAAAATCTGAAAGAAATGGATAAAATTCCTGACATAGACAACTTGTCAGGAATATTTAACCTATTTATGCCTACCTCCTCCTGAAGGATACTTGGAGGCACTCTTACATGAAGACTTAGGTTTCGGTTTCTCATTTTCTCCTGGAAGGTTTCTGGTTCTGTTTGGCAGTTGTTGAGTAGACACTGAAGACTGGGTCTTAGATCTGGTTGATGACAATCTTCTGTGCAAGCGATTATAAGATTGAGATTTGAATTCTGAGTGGTCATGAAAAGATCTTCTGTGATACCTGGTTTGGATTCTGGTGTTGGAAAAATGTTGTCTTTTATATTCTCTCTGAAGGTCATGGTTTTCTTTTATGTAATGGTATCGCCTTCCTCGGCCAAGGATTCTGGATTTTAAAAAGGCTCTGTTTGGCAGCTGTTGAGTAGACACTGAAGAGTGGGTCTTGGATTTGGTTGATGACCATCTTCTATGCGAGCGATTATAAGATTGAGATTTGAATTCTGAGTGGTCTTGAGAAGATATTCTTTGATATCTGGTTTTGATTCCGGTGTTGGAAAAATGTTGTCTTTTATATTCTCTCTGAAGGTCACGGTTTTCTTCTATGTAATGGTATTGCCTTCCTCGGCCATAACCAGGTTGAGCATAATGTGGACAATAATTGTACACCATCTGTACCTTCAGTTTACAACCATCCAGTAAAAATCCATTTAGGGAGTGTACGGCATCCTTGGCCTCATATTTGTTGTAGAAATGGATGAAGGCAAAGCCATAGTGCTCTTTAGTTAAGTGATTTTGGGGGATGTATACATCACGAAGTAGTCCATAATCCTTAAAGATGTGTTTCAGGGTAAAAGATGAAGTTCGTTGTGCCAGGTTTTGAACCTTGAGGCAGGCCATTCTATTTACATTGAGAAGAGCATGAGAGGAACGCATGGTCCTTGAAAGGTTTGGATCCTCTGAATTGAGCAGTTTTTAATGGAAAATACACAGGATCTGTAAGCGAAGAAGAAACGGCTATGAACGTTTTCTCCAGTTCATTTGACCACGAGCCCACGAGCCCACGAGCCCACGAGGCTTTGACTGTTAGATTTCAGTTATTCCCCCAGGCGAAGAAGAAACGGCTATGAACGTTTTCTCCAGTTCATTTGACCACGAGCCCACGAGCCCACGAGCCCACGAGGCTTTGACTGTTAGATTTCAGTTATTCCCCCAGACATTCTAGAATGGTTCGCATCACCACAATGAGTCATAGAGCTGAAACCACTTAAGAAATAAAGTAATAGGGGGCTGGTGAGATGGCTCAGCGGGTAAGAACACCCGACTGCTCTTCCGAAGGTGATAAGTTCAAATCCCAGCAACCACATCGTGGCTCACAACCACCTCGTAACGAGATCTGGCTCCCTCTTCTGGAGTGTCTGAGGACAGCTACAGTGTACTTACATATAATAAAATAAAATAAATCCTAAAAAAGAGAAAAAGAAAAAGTAGTATAGCCCAACTGAGTCATAGAGCTGAAACCATTTAAGAAATAGAGTAATATAAATAAATAAAAGTATTTCTATAAGGTTATTTGATTTATTTGACTGTCTTCATACCAGAGGAGGGAATCTGTACAGATGGTTGTGAGCCACCGTGTGGTTACTGGAATTGAACTTAAAACTTCTGGAAGAACGAGTGCTCTTCACTGCTGAGCCATTGCTCCAGCCCCCTGCTTTCCAGTTTAAACAACTCATATAATCAGAACATAATTCTTTTTAAACTTTCCAGTATAAATTTAGTCATGTAGCACCAATAAATTATTAGAACTGGATTTATTTATACTTAATATAACTTTCAGCTTCCAATACCTTAGTAATAAAGTGGGATAAAGTTACTAAAGTTTTATTACTTTCATTCAGTAATCATATGAAAGAAGAAGATTATTCATTAACAATTTTTTTTCCAGAGGGGAGAATTAATAATTTATTTTGTCCAAACAATATTCTTCTATTTTTTTAAATCAAATGATTTTTTTTTGTTTTCTTTATTTATTTTAAGACAGAATTTCTTTATGTAGCCCTGGCTTTCCTATAATTCACATTGTAGATAATGATGGCCTTAAATTTGTGGGGATCCACCTGCTTCTGTTTCCCAAGTACTGAGAGGAAGGATCTGTGCCCCCCAGGCCTGGACCCCAAAATATTTTTTTACAGCATTAGGAGTTGAACCCAGATCCTCATACATTCTAGTCAAGTGCCATTGTGTACATATTTTAAATAAATATATTAAAATAAAATAAAATAAAATAAATACACAGATAAGTAAAATCTACTGAAAAATATAAAACCACTGAACATGAACTTTTCTCTCTTTTTGGACTCATCAATTTCTGAAAAAAAAAATCATGATTATATGTCAGCTAAACCAAATTAATTTATTACCTCTTTCAGCTAAGAACCAATACTTCTTTACACTGATGACATAATTATTTTATTATAAGTTTAGAAAATAGTACTCTTTCAAACGATGGTGTATATATCTAGTGACAGTTCAAAAATGATTTTAAAAAGGAAAGCAAAAAGTGGAACTAATAACGTGTTTGTTTTACTTTGCATTCAAAGCTCTTGAAGATAAGTAAATGTTAATGAAAATGAAAGAATAGTGAGAGAAATGAGTAAGAGACTCTGAGAAGGTGGTTCCATACTATACCATACTAGAGCTGATTTAGGATCATACATATATGATGCTGACAAATATGTGTGTGTGTGTGTGTGTGTGTGTGTGTGTGTGTGTGTGAGAGAGAGAGAGAGAGAGAGAGAGAGAGAGAGAGAGAATTTTATTATGGAAGAAATAAGCATCTAATTCATTCATTAAAACAAACCATTTATTCCATCTGGATCCTTTTGTAGGTTCTCGGTTTAATAGATACACTAATTTTAAAAAAATATACTCATAAGGGAACTAGAAGCTGCCTTTTGAAAATGGAGAAAGAAAGGAATAATTCAAGCACTCAAGCATGCTGAAGTTATTAACACTTGGGCATACAGGATGGAGAGAGGAAAAAATAAAAATAAAAATTTCTGGGCTAGAAGTTAAAAAAAAAAATTGTGTCAAATTTGCAGTGAAACTCCATATGTGCATTGAGTTTTTTAGACTAAGGAATGACTCTTCAGACCGTGACAATGCTCCAAGTGTCTGAAAAGGAAATTTTAGATTTGGGCCTTTGTAGATAAAAGAGGGTAAGGGATGAAAGAGAGAAAGTGTATGAAAGCAGATAGGCTCAATGCTGAATTTTCAGGGAACTACCTCATACAAGATGATTCAGGGTCCATAAGTATAACTAGTTGAGTTTATTTCCTCATGTACTTTTATTTATGTGTTTAGGTGCCCATCTGAGTAGGACTATGTGCCATACATATGTATAGGTGCTTAATGAGGCTAGTTGCTATCAGACTGTCTGGAACTTGAATTACACATAGTAGTAAGCTGCCCAGTATGGAATCTGGGAGCTGAAACCAGGTCCTCTATACAAGCACTCTGTGCAGGTAACCACTGTCCAATGCCATTTATCATGTCTTACCATTCATTTACCACATCTTCAAGAATAAGTTTTTTTTTTTTAATTTTTTTTCTCTTTATTAGATATTTTCTTCATTTACATTTCAAATGTTATCCAGAAATTTCCCTTTACCCTCCCGCATCCCCGCCCTGCTCCCCTACACACCCCCTCCCACATGATGGCCCTGGCGTTCCCCTGTACTGGGGCATATAAAGTCTGTATGACCAATGGGCTTCTCCTCCCAATGATGGTCAACTAGGCCATCTTCTTCCATATATGCAGCTAGAGACATGAGTGCAGGGGAATCTAGTTAGTTCATGTTATTCTTCCACCTATAGGGTTGAAGACCCCTTCAGCTCCTTGGGTACTTTCTCTAGCTCCTTCCTTGGGAGTCCTGTGTTCCAACTAATAGCTGACTGTGAGCAACCACTTCCATGTTTGCCAGGCACTGGTATAGCCTCCCATGAGATAGCTATATCAGGTCCCTTTCAGCATTATCTTGCTGGCATATGCTATAGTGTTTATTTTGGTGGCTGATTATGGGAAGGATCTCTGGTAGCCACCGTCACTGGTTGGTCCATCCTTTTGATTCAACTTCACACATGATCTCTGTAGCTCCTTCAATGTGTGCTTTGTTCTTAATTCTAGGAAGGGGCAAATAGACCACATTTTGAACTTCATTCTTCTTGAGATTAATGTGTATAGTAAATTGTATCTTGGGTAGTCTAGGTTTCTGGGCTAGTATCCACATATCAGTGAGTACATGTTATATGAGTTCTTTTGTGATTGGGTTACCTCACTCAGGATGACACCCTCCAGATCCATCCATTTGCCTAGGAATTTCATATATTCATTGTTTCTAATAGCTGAGTAGTACTCCATTGTGTAAATGTACCAAATTTTTTGTTTCCAAAACTCTGTTGAGGGACATCTGGGTTCTTTCCAGCTTCTGGCTATTATGAATATGGCTGTTATGAACATAGTGAAACATGTGTCCTTGTAACCAGATGGAAACTCTTCTGGATATATGCCAAGTAGAGGTATTGCTGGATCTTCCGGTAGTACTATGTCCAATTTTCTGAGGAACTGCCAGACTGATTTCCACAGTGGTTGAACAAGCTTGCAGTCCCACCAACAGTGGAGGAGTGTTCCCCTTTCTCCACATCCACACCAGCATCTGCTGTCACCTGATTTTTTGATCTTAGTCATTCTTACTGGTGTGAGGTGGAATCTCAGGGTTGTTTTGATTTGCATTTCCCTGATGATTAAGGATGTTGAACATTTTTTCAGGTGCTTCTCAGCCATTCGGTTTTCTTCAGTTGAGAATTCTTTGTTTAACTCTGTGCCCCACTTTTTAATGGGGATATTTGATTTTCTGGTGTCCTCCTTCTTGAGTTCTTTATATATATTGGATATCAGCCCCCTATCTGATTTAGGAATGGTAAAGATCTTTTCCCAATCTGTTGGAGGCCCTTTTGTCTTGTTGACAGTATCTTTTGCCTCACAGAAGCTTTGCAACTTTATGAGGTCCCATTTGTCAATTCTTGATCTTACAGCACAAGCCTTTGCTGTTTTGTTCAGGAATTTTTCCCCAGTGCCCATATCATCGAGGCTTTTCCCCACTTTCTCCTCTATAAGTTTCAGTGTCTCTGGTTTTATGTGGAGGTCCTTCAACCACTTAGACTTGACCTTACTACAAGGAAATAAGAATGGATCATAAGGGTCAGAAGATGTACTATCGACGGTCAACACGGTCGTGGTAAACAACTTTTCCGACAGAAAAAAGGTGACCTATCAAAATCGAGGGAACAGTTTCTAGTCCACTGGTATCCATACACCTAAGTAAAGACCCAGAAACTAGGATAAGGTAACTAGATGGACAGACAACGACATGGTCATGGTTGCAGTTTTTGTTATGATTGCTCTGTAGTACAGCTTGAGGTCAGGCATGGTGATTCCACCAGAGGTTCTTTTATTGTTGAGAAGAGTTTTTGCTAATCTAGGTTTTTTGTTATTACAGATGAACTTGCTAATTGTCTTTTCTAGAACCTTGAAGGATTGAGTTGGAATTTTGAGGGGATTGCATGAATCTGTAGATAGCTTTAGGCATGATAGCCATTATTACTATATTGATTCTACCAATCCATGAGCATGGGAGATCCTTCCATCTTCTGAGATCTTCCTCAATTTCTTTCTTCAGAGACTTGATGTTCTTGTCATACAAATCTTTCACTTCCTTCATAAGAGTCACACCAAGATATTTTATATTTTTAGTGACTACTGTGAAGGGTGATGTTTCCCTGATCTCTTTCTAGCCAGTTCATCCTTTGTATAGAGAAAGGCCATCGATTTGTTTGAGTTAATTCTATATCCAGCTACTGCACTAAAGCTGTTTATCAGCTTTAGGAGTTCTCTGGTGGAGTTTTTGGGGTCACTTATATATACTATCATATCATCTGCAAATAGTGATAATTTGAGTTCTTCCTTTCCAATTTTTATCCCCTTGACCTCCTTTTGTTCTCGAATCGCTCTGGCTAGGACTTCAAGTACTATATTGAATAGGTAGGGAGAAAGTGGGCAGACTTGTCTGGTCCCTGAATTTAGTGGGATTGCTTCCAGTTTCTCTCCATTTAGTTTGATGTTAGCCACTGGTTTGCTGTAGATTGCTTTTATCATGTTTAGGTAAGGGACTTGAATTCCTGATCTTTCCAAGACCTTTATCATGAATGGGTGTTGGATTTTGTCAAATGCTTTCTCAGCATCTAAGGAGATGATCATGTGGTTTTTATCTTTGAGTTTGTTTATATAGTGTATTATATTGATGGATTTCTGTATATTAAACCATCCCTGCATTCCTGGGATGAAGCCTACTTGGTCATGATGGATGATCGTTTTGATGTGTTCTTGGATTTGTTTGGCGAGAATTTTGTTGAGTATTTTACGTCGATAATCATAAGGGAAATTGGTCTGAAGTTCTCTATCTTTGTTGTGTCTTTATGTGCTTTAGGTATCAGAGTAATTGTGGCTTCATAGAATGAAATGTGTAGTGTACCTTCAGATTCTATTTTGTTGAATACTTTGAGAAGAACTGGGACTAGGTCTTCTTTGAAGGTCTGATAGAACTCTGCACTAAACCCATCTGGTCCTGGGCTTTTTTTGGTTGGGAGACTATTAATGATTGCTTCTATTTCTTTAGGAGATATAGGGCTGTTTAGGTCATTAATCTGATCCTGGTTTAACTTTGGAACTTGGTATCTGTCTAGAAAGTTATCCATTTCATCCAGATTTTCCAGTTTTTTTGTTTTTTTTTTTTTTTTTTTTTTTTTTTTTTTTTTTTTTTTTTTTTTTTTTTTTTTTTTTTTTTTTTTTTTTTTTTTTTTTTTTTTTTTTTTTTTTTTTTTTTAAATATAACCTTTTGTAGAAGGATCTGATGGTGTTTTGGATTTCCTCCGGATCTGTTGTTATGTCTACCTTTATATTTCTGATCTTTTTTGATTCGGATGCTAACCCTGTGCCCTCTAGTGAGTCTGGCCTACGGTTTGTCTATCTTGTTGACTTTTTCAAAGAACCAGCTCCTGGTTTGATTGATTCTTTGGATAGTTCTTTTTGTTTCCACATGGTTGATTTCACCCCTGAGTTTGATTATTTCCTGCCATCTACTCCTCTTAGGTGACTTTGCTTCCATTTGTTCTAGAGCTTGCAGATGTGTTGCCAAGCTACTGGTGTAAGCTCTCTCCATTTTTTTTTTTTTTTATAGGAATTCAGAGCTATGAATTTACCTCTCAGGAATGCTTTCATTGTGTCCCATACATTTGGGTATGTTGTGGCTTCATTTTCATTAAACTCTAGAAAGTCTTTAATTTCTCTCTTTATTCCTTCCTTGACCAAAGTATCATTGAGTAGAGTGTTGTTCAGTTTCCAAGTGAATGATGGTGTTCTGTTACTTATGTTGTTATTGAAAAGCAGCCTTAATCCATCTTGATCTGATAGGCTGCATGGGACAATTTCAATATTTTTGAATCTGTTGAGGGCTGTTTTGTGCCCAATTATGTGATCAATTTTGGAGAAGGTGCCATGAGGTGCTGAGAAAAAGGTATATGCTATTGTTTTAGGATGAAATATTCTGTAGATATCTGTTAAGTCCATTTCTTTCATAGCTTCCGTTAGTTTGACTGAGTCTCTGTTTAGTTTCTGTTTCCAGGATCTGTCCATTGATGAGAGTGGGGTGTTGAAGTCTCCCACTATTATTGTGTGAGGCGCAATGTGTGTTTTAAGCTTTACTAAAGTTTCTTTAAAGAAAGTGGCTGCCCTTGCATTTGGAGCATAGATATTCAGAATTGAAAGTTCCTCTTGGAAGATTTTGCCTTTGATGTGTATGAAGTGCCCCTCTTTATCTCTTTTGATAATTGTGGGTTGAAAGTGTATTTTATTCGATATTAGAATGGCTACCCCAGCTTTTTTCTTCGGGCCGTTTGCTTGAAATATTTTTTTCCAGCCTTTCATTCTGAGGTGGTGTCTGTCGTTTTTCCTGAGTTATGTTTCTTGTAGACAGCAAAATGTGGGGTCCTGTTTGTGGAGCCAGTCTGATATTCTATGCCTTTTTATTGGAGAATTGAGTCCATTGATATTAAGCGATATTAAGGAACAGTAATTGTTGCTTCCTGTCATTTTTGTTTCTAGAGTTGGGATTCTGTACTTGTGGCTGTCTTCTTTTAGATTTGTTGAAGGATTACTTTCTTGCTTTCTCTAGGGCAGAGTTTCTGTCTTTGTATTGGTGTTTTTCTGTTATTATCCTTTGAAGGGCTGGATTTGTGGAAAGAAATTGTGTGAATTTGAGTTTGTCGTGGAATACTTTGGTTTCTCCGTCTATGGTAAATGAGAGTTTTGCTGGGTATAGTAGCCTGGGCTGGCACTTGTGTTCTCTTAGTGTCTGTATAATCTCTGTCCATGATCTTCTGTCTTTCCTAGCCTCTGGTGAGAAGTCTGGAGTAATTCTGATAGGCCTGCCCTTATATGTTACTTGACCTTTTTCCCTTGCTGCCTTTAACATTCTGTCTTTATTTAGTGCATTTGTTGTTCTGATTATTATGTGTCGGGAGGAATTTCTTTTCTGGTCTAGCCTATTTGGAGTTCTATAGGCTTCTTGTGTGTTTATGGGCTTCTCATTCTTTAGGTATGGAAAGTTTTCTTCTATTATTTTGTTGAAGATATTTGCTGGCCCTTTAGTTTGATAGTCTTCTTTCTCATCTACTCCTATTATCCGTAGGTTTGGTCTTCTCATTGTGTCCTGGATTTCCTGGATATTTTGTGTTAGGATCTTTTTGCATTTAGCATTTTCTTTGATTGTCTTGTCTATTCTCCCTCTAGAATCTTCTGTGCCTAAGATTCTCTCTTCTATCTCTTGTATTCTGTTGCTGATCCTCATATCTATGGTTCCTGATTTTTTTCCTATGGTTTCCATCTCCAGGGTTATCTCCTTTTGGTTTTTCTTAATTGTTTCTACTTCCATTTTTAGGTCCTGGATGGCTTTGTTCCATTCCATCACCTGTTTGGTATTGTTTTCCTGTAACTCTCTAAATTTTTCCTCTTTAAATGCTTCTAGTTGTTTATCTGTGTTTTCCATACTCTCTAAGTTTTTCCTCTTTAAATGCTTCTAGTTGTTTATCTGTGTTTTCCTGTATTTCCTTCTTATAGTCCTCCATCATCATCATGACGAGTGACTTTATATCCATGTCCTGCTTTTCTGGTGTGCTTTTGTATCTAGGACTTGATGTGGTGGGTGAGTTTGGATCCAAGTACCCTTGGATTCTGTTGCTTCTGTTCTTATGCTTGCCTCCTGCCATCTCTGCCCGAGGAGACCTGGCGTTGGTGCAGACCAGAAAGGACCTGCTGTTCTGCCCTGGGCCTTTATCAGTCTCCTGGCTGATGTCTCAAGTTCCACGAGATTGGTCAGGACAGAGGCTGTGTTTCCCTGCTAACCTCAGGGATATATAACCTATATAGCTTGGGTAGTCCTGAAAGAGCCTAGGAGAGTGCACAGCATCTGTGGCCGGAAACCTGAGCTGGTGCTGGGTTGGCCGGACCAGACTAGAAGGGAGGGGCTGTTCTGCCCTGGGCCACTATCCATCTCCTGGCTGGTGTCTCAGGTTCCACGAGATTGGGCCAGAACAGAGGCTGTGTTCCCCTGCTCACTTGAGGTCCCAGATAGCTTGGAGGGTCCCTAAAGAGCCTAAGAGAGTGCACAGCGCCTGAGGCCTGGGCCCTGAGCTCCTGATATGATCTTAAAGTCCTGGGAGTTGCTGGGCTCAGAGGAAAGATGGCGGGGTGGAGGGTGCTCTGGCTGGGAGAGGCCCAGCCTCCGGTGGGGCGGAGTTCTCAGGTCCTGCCCTGCGTGCAACTGCTTACCCACTGCTCCCAACACCACCTCTGCACTCCACTCACCCGTAACCCCAATGCGATCTTAAAGTCCTGGGGTGTGTGAAGTGCAGGACAGGCCCTAGCTGTGTGCACTGGGCTCAGAGGAAAGATGGCGGGTGGGGTGTGCTCTGGCTGGGAGAGGCCCAGCCTCCAGTGGGGCGGAGTTCTCGGATCCTGCCCCTGCGGACAACTGCTGACCCACTGCTCCAAACACCACTTCTGCACTCCACTCACGTGTAACCCCGATGCGATCTTAAAGTTCTGGGGTGTGTGAAGTGCAGGACAGGCCCTAGCTGCGTCCACTGTGCTCAAAGGAAAGATGGCGGGGTGGGGGGTGCTCTGGCTGGGTCCTTTAGAATTTAAAACAAGATTTTATAACTAACATAAGAGGTCTATTCCCTTGTTTAAAGGAAATAACTTCTATTTACATCTAAAATTTATAATCATACACTAACAAATTTTGAAAGGAAATACTGACCATTGCCACTTACTTACATTAGAAGATGTCATCATTCTGTTAATCATATGTTTCAAGGAGAATCTCTAACAAAGAAGATATCCATTGTCTACATCTTCCATGCAGCAAACTATATTTTGCATAAGAAGCTGACAAATATATTTATGTGGCTCAAATGTTGCCAAGTTTGTTGAATAACAAATAATTCTCCTCTTTCTTCTCATTTTGGTGTCATTGATACATTCCATTTACAAGAGTTTAGTTTCTGAGTATTCTATGCATTTATAAAACACGAAGAAACCATAGAAAGACACAGAATTTTCAAGCTAATCATAATAAACAGAAAACTTGTCTAATAATGTACTATTACTCATTTTTTTCCTTTCCTTGACTCCTTGTTTCCAATAAGAAATGTTAAAAATCTGTAGTGGCATGCCTTTCTTGAGCCTATTCATTAAATTTTTCAATGCATTTCTTTAGTGAGTTTACTATTATAATCAACTTCTATCTTGGGTATTGGAAAAGCATATTAATTATAATAAACATGTGCTCACTGTTGACTCTCTTATTATATGAGATGAATAACCCTCAAAGTCCATGAGCTTTGATTTCCTCAATAATAACTTGGAGAAATGAATGAGAGATTACATAACAGTGGAAAAATATCAAGTCTATTTTCTTAAGCAAAATGTAGGAGCATTTTTATAGTAAAAGGAATTACAATAAAAAAGGCAGGAAAACTTGTGAGAGGTGTGGAAAGAAGATAAAATTTAAACAATCTACAATTCTTCAATATTATATTTTTTAATAGAATAGTTTTTAGTAAAGCAGATTTTCTTCAGAGGATTCTCATACCAATAAGAGTCTGAATTTATAGATGAAGAACAATGGGTATGAATAAGTGTGGGGTTTGTGTTTGTTCTTGCGTTTATTTTTGTTTTTGTTTTGTTTTTTGAGACAGTCCTAAATACATCGACCAGGATGGCTTCAAACCCAGAAAGATCTGCTTGTCTCTTTCTTCTGAATGCTGAGATGAAAAGTGTATATGACCATCCCCAATATGGTCAATAGTTAGAAAGTAAAGACTCCTTGTATCAATTTTGTAATAATTTACAGTTTTTTAGGTACACAAATCATTACTTTACATTGGTAAATAATGAATACATGTTATACACATGTATTCTGTTCAACTTAATTTTCAAAAATATCCAAATTATAATATACTGTGAAGGTTTTAGAAACCATATGTCAGGGCAGTTTTTTAAAGGAAAATAATCATATTATTTGTTAAAGATAATAAACATATTTTATTCAGAGACTCACAATACATGGACAAGTGAAAATTTATTATCAAGAGATAAGGCAAATAATTAAAACCAATGACAAACTGTAGAACAAGTAGCCTTCTGGCATTTTGCCTAATCAACTTAATAGGTGTGCTGTTGAAAATAAACCAAAGTAATGAGATGTGCAAAGTTTGAGATAAAGGATTTAATAACAAAGGTGGTCAAATACAAGATCAATGAAATGAGGAATTTGATCAGCTGTCAAAAGTAAGGGACATGTTTTTAAATTGACTCATTAGAGTTCTTGCTCAAATTCAAAGAGAGATGACAAAGTTCATATATATGGCAAGTAGTTGTCATAAGAGTAGTCAGAAATTTTTAGTTATCCATGGTCAGCAGTAGCTTGAAAGAATTAAAAAGAACATTGCAGGCGGGGCGTGGTGGTGCATGCCTTTAATCCCAGCACTTGGAAGGCAGAGGCAGGTGGATTTCTGAGTTCGAGGCCAGCCTGGTCTAAAAAGTGAGTTCCAGGACAGCCAGGGCTATACAGAGAAACCCTGACTCAAAAAAACCAAAAAAAAAAAC
>LR753308.1:3076382-3119034 GCA_902729485.2 Mus minutoides | reverse complement strand
TATATATATATATATATATATATATATATATATATATATATATATATATATGGTTATGTCACAATTAGAGTGTTTATGAATGTAATCTATACTAGGATATTGCTACTTAACGATGCTTGAGTGATTCAATTTTTAAATTTATTATATAGGCAGCATATCATCCTCAATAACCACGAAAATCTGGATACAACACAATATGAGGTTTTGAAAGATAACATTAATTTAATATTTGTCATACTATATCATTATAATTGCTTGATTTTATTCTGTTGCAATTGAAATCTTAGTGTTTCTAATTTATATATCATTTACTGTAAAAATGTATAATGAACATGATTCATGTCCTTCATATTTGTGGACTCAACCAAAAAAGAATCAAGAATAGCCAGGAAAAATGATCTGTTCTGAACATTGTTCTGCAATTTATATATATATATACCTTTGTATAAGAAATGATAAAATATGTGTATATGAAATTAAACAGACCAGAAAAGATCAATTTATTTTAAATGGCAGTAATTTTTATGAGAGATTTTCTTCATTTATATTTCCAATGCTATCCCAAAGGTCCCCTATATCCTCCCGCACCCTGCTCCACTACCCACCCACTCCCAATTCTTGGCCCTGGCATTCCCCTGTACTGGGGCATATAAGATTTGCTAGACCAAGGGGCCTCTCTTCCCAATAATGGCCCACTAGGCCATCTTCTAATACATATGCAGCTAGAGACACAAGCTCTGGGGATTCTGATTAGTTCATATTGTTTTTCCAAGGGTTGCAGAACCCTTTGGCTCTTGGGTATTCTCTCTAGCTCCTTCATTGCAGACCCTGTGTTCTTCCCTAGAGATGACTGTGAGCATCCACTTCTGTATTTGCTAGGCACTGACAAAGTCTCACAGGAGACAGCTATATCAGGGTCCTTTCAGCAAAATCTTGCTGGCATATGCAGTAGTATCTGCATTTGGTGGCTGATAATGGGATGGACCCCCGGGTGGGGCAGTCTCTGGATGGTCCATCCTTTCCTCTTAGCTCCAAACTTTGTCTCTACAACTCCTTCCATGGATATTTTATTCCCTATCCTAGGGAGGAATGGAGTATCCACATGTAGGTCTTCTTTCTTGATTATTTGTGTTTTGGAAATTGTATCTTGGGTATTCTAGGTTTCTGGGCTAATATCCATTTATCAGTGAGTGCATATCAAGTGACTTCTTTTGTGATTGGGTTACCTCACTCAGGATGATATTCCCCAAGTCCATCCATTTGCCCAAAATTTCATAAATTCATTGTTTTTAATAGCGGAGTAGTACTCCATTGTGTAAATATACCACATTTTCTGTATCCATTCCTCTGTTGAGGGACATCTGGGTTTTTGCAGATGTCTGGCTATTAAAATAAGGCTGTTATGAACATAGTGGAGCATGTGTCCTTATGACCAGTTGGAACATCATCTAGATATATGCCCAGGAGAGGTATTGCTGGATCAATTGGTAGTACTATGTTCAGTTTTCTGAGGAACCACCAGACTGATTTCCAGAGTGGTTGTACCAGCTTACAATCCCAACAGCAATGGAGGAGTGTTCATCTTTCTCTACATCGTCTCCAGCATCTCTTGTCAACTGAATTTTTGATCTTAGCCATTCTGACTGGTGTGAGGTGGAATCTCAGGGTTCCTTTGATTTGCATTTCCCTGATGATTAAGGATGTTGAACATTTTTTTTTTCAAGTGCTTCTTAGTCCTGTTATTCCTCAGTTGAGAATTCTTTGTTTAGCTCTGTACCCAATTTTTAATGGGGTTATTTGCATTTCTGGAATTTAGCTTCTTGAGCTCTTTGTATATATTGGATATTAGCCCCCTATCAGATTTACGATTGATAAAAATCCTTTCCCAATCCGTTGTTGGCCTTTTTGTTTTACTGACAGTATCTTTTGCCCTACAGAAACTTTGCATTTTTATGAGATCCCATTTGTTGAATTTGATCTTAAAGCACAGGCCATTGCTGTTCTGTTTAGTAATTTTTACCCCTGTCCCCATATCTTTGAAGGTTTTCCCCACTTTCTCCTCTATAAGTTTCAGTGTCTCTGGTTTTATGTAGAGTTCTTTGATACACTTAGACTTGAGCTTTGTACACAGAGATAAGAATGGATCAATTCACAGTCTTCTACATGTTGACCACCAGTTGTGCCAGTACCATTTGTTGAAAATTCTGACTTTTTTCCATGGAACGGTTTTAGCTCCCTTGTCAAAGAAAGATAAGGTGACCAAAGATGTGTGGGTTTATTTCTGGGTCTTCAATTCTATTCCATTGATCTACTTGTCTGTTGTTGTACCAGTACCATGCAGTTTTTATCGTGATTGCTCTATATTACAGCATGAGGTCAGGCATGGTGATTCCACCAGAGTTTCTTTTATTGCTGAGAATAGTTTTTGCTATCCTAGGTTTTTTGTTATTTCAGATGAATTTGCAAATTGCCCTTTCTATCTCAGTGAAGAATTGAGTTGGAATTTTGATGGGAATGCATTGAATCTGTAGATTGCTTTTGGCACGGTAGCCATTTTGATTATATTAATCTGGCCAATTCATGAGCATGGGAGATCTTTCCATCTTCTGAGATCTCCTTCAATTTCTTTCTTCAGAGATTGAAGTTCTTGTCATACAGATCTTTCACTTCCTTAGCTAAAGTCACACCAAGGTATTATATATTATTTGTGACTATTGTGAAGGGTGTTGTTTCTAGAATTTCTTTCTCTTCCAGTTTATCTTTTGTGTAGAGAAAGGCCAATGATTTGTTTGAGTTAATTTTATATCCATCTACTGCACTGAAGCTGTTTATCAGGTTTAGGAGTTCTCTGGTGGAATTTTTATGGTCACATATATACTATCATATCATCTGCAAATAGTGATATTTTGACTTCTTCCTTTCCAATTTGTATCTCCTTGATTTCCTTTCGTGGTCAAATTGCTGTGGTTAGGACTTCAAGTACTATCTTTAATAGGTAGGGAGATATTGGGCAGCCTTGTCTACTCCCTGATTTTAGTGGGATTGCTTCCAGCTTTTCTCCATTTACTTTGATGTTGTCTACTGGTTTGTTATATATTGATATTATTATGTGCAGCTATGGGCCTTGAATTCTTGATCTTTCCTTGACTTTTATCATGAATGGGTGTTGGAATTTGTCAAATGCTTTCTTAGCATTGAAGGAGATGATCATGTGGTTTTTGTCTTTGAGTTTGTTTATATAGTAGATTACGTTGATGGATTTCTGTATATTAAACCATCCCTGCATCCCTGGGATGAAGCCTACTTGGTCATGATGGGATGATTGTTTGGATATGTTCTTTGATTCAGTTTGAGATTTTATTGAGATTTTTTGCATCGATATTTATAAGGCAAATTGGTCTGAAGTTCTTTTACTGTGTTGGATCTTTGTGTAGTTTAGGTATCAGAGTAATTGTGGCTTCATAGAATGAATTAGATACAGTACCTTCTGTTTCTATTTTGTGGAATAGTTTGAGGACAGTGGGAATTTAGTCTTCTTTGAAGGTCTGGTAGAACTCTGCAGTAAACCCATCTGGTCCTGGGCTTTTATTGGTTGGGAGACTCTTAATGACTGCTTCTATTTCTTTAGGGTAAATTTGACTATTTAGATTGTTAATCTGATCATGATTTAAATTTGGTACCTGGTATCTGTTTAGGAAGTTGTCCATTTCAGCCAGGATTTCCAGTTTTGTTGAGTATAGCCTTTTGTAGTAGAATCTGATGATGTTTTGGATTCCCTCAGTATCTGTTGTTATGTCTCCTTTTTTTCATTTCTGAGTTTGTTAAATAGGATACTGTCCCTCTGCCCTCTAGTTAGTCTGGCTAAGGGTTTATCTATCTTGTTGATTTTCTCAAAGAACCAGCTCCTGGTTTCGTTGATTCTTTGAATAGTTCTTTTTATTTCCACTTGGTTGATTTCAGCTCTGAGTTTGATTATTTCCTGCTCTTCTTGGCTAAATTTGCCTCCTTTTGTTGTAGAGCTTCCAGGTGTGCTGTTAGACTGCTAGTGTATGCTCTCTCTGTTTTTTTGTTTGTTTGTTTGTTTGTTTGTTTTTGTTTTTGTTTTTGTTTTTTCTTTTTGTGGCACTCAGGGCTATGAGATTTCCTCTTAGGACTGCTTTCATTGTGTCCCATAAGTTAATGTATGCTGTAGCTTCATTTTCATTAAACTTTAAAAAGTCTTTAATTTCCTTCTTTATTTCTTCTTTGACCAAGGTATCACTGAGTAGAATGTTGTTCAGTTTCCAAGTGAATGTTGGCTTTCTATTATTTATGCTGTTATTGAAGATCAGCCTTAGCCTATGGTGATCTGATAGGATGCATGGGGTAATTTCAATATTTTTGCATCTGTTGAGGTCTGTTTGTATCCAATTATATGGTCAATTTTGGAGGACCTAGCATGAGGTGCTGAGAAGAAGGTATAACCTTTTGTTTTAAGATAAAAGCTTGTGTAGATAGTTGTTAAATCCATTTGTTTCATAACTTCTCTTAGTGTCCATGTGTCTCTGTTTAGTTTCTCTTTCCAGGATATGTCCATTGGTGAGAGGGGGGGGGTGAAATCTTTCACTATTAATGTGTGAGGTGCAATGTTTGCTTTGATTTTTACTAAATTTCTGTAATGAATCCTGTTGCCCTTACATTTGAACACATATATTTAGAATTGAGAGTTCATCTTGGTAGATTTTACCTTTGATGAGTATCAAGTGCCTCTCTTTTTCTTTTTTGATAACTTTGGCTAGGAAGTCAATTTTATTGGAAATTAGAATGGCTACTCCAGCTTGCGTCTTCAGACCATTTGCTTGGAAATTTGATTTCTACTCTGAGGTAGTGTCTGTCTTTGTCCCTGTTGTGAGTTTCCTGTAAGCAGCAAAATGCTGGTTCCTGTTTGTGTAGCCAGTCTGTTATTCTATGTCTTTTTATTGGGGAATTGAATTCATTGATATTAAGAGAAATCAAAGAAAAGTAAGTGTTGCTTCCTGTTGTTTTTGTTGTTAAAGTTGGGATTCTGTTCATGGGACTGTCTTCTTTTAGGTTAGTTCAAGGATTATCTTCTTGTTTTTTATAGGATGTAGTTTCCATCTTTATCTTCCTGGTATTATCCTTTGAAGGGCTGGATTCCAGGAAAGATATTGTGTGAATTTGGTTTTGTCATGGAATACTTTGGACTATCTATCTAAGGTCATTGAGAGTTTTGCTGGGTATAGAAGCCTGGGCTAGCATTTGTGTTCTCTTAGTGTCTGTAAAACATCTGTCCAGGATCTTCTGGCCTTCATAGTCTCTGGTGAGAATTCTGGAGTAATTCTAATAGGCCTGCCTTTTTATGTTACTTGACAATTTTCCCTTACTGCTTTTAATATACTGTCCTTATTTAGTGCATTTTTGTTCTGATTATTATGTGTTGGGAGGAGTTTCTTTTCTGGTGTAATCTATTTGGAGTTCTGTAGGCTTCTTATATGTTCATGGACATCTCTTTATTAAGGTATGGGAAGTTTTCTTCTATAATTTTGTTGAAAATATTTGCTGGCTCTTCAAGTTGAAAATCTTCATTCTCATCTACTCCTATTATATGTAGGTTTGGCCTTCTGATTGTGTCCTGAATTTCTTGCATGATTTTTTTTTTAGGATTTTTTTTTTGCATTTTGCATTTTCTTTGATTGTTGTGTCCATGTTTCCTATGGAATCTTCAGCACCTGAGATTCTCTCTTCCATGTCTTGTATTATGTTGCTGATGCTTGCATCTATGTTTCCTGATTTCCTTCCTAGGTTTTCTATCTCCAGAGTTGTCTCTCTTTGCATTTTTAGATCCTGGGTTGTTTTGTTAAATTCCATTGCCTGTTTGGTTGTGTTTTCCTGTAATTCTTTAATTGATTTTTGTGTTTCTTCCACCTCTTTAGCAGTGTTTGATTGTAGTCCTTTAAGGGCTTCTACCTGTTTAGCAGTGTTTTCCTGTGTTTCCTTGAGGGATTTTTGTATTTCCTCTTTGAGGGCTTCTCTCCTTGTTTAGCCATATTCTCTTGTAATTCCTAGAGGGACTTTTGTACTCCCCCTTTAAGGGCTTCCACATGTTTAGTAGTGTTCTCCTGTATTTCTTTAAGTGAGTTATTAATGTCCTTCTTAAAATCTTCTATCACCATCATGAGATATGATTTAAAATCTGAGTCTTGCTTTCTGGGTGTGTTGGGGTGTCCAGAACTTGTTGCTGTGGGTGTAGTGGGCTCTGATGATGGCCAGTGTTCTTGGTTTCTGTTAGTAAGATTCTTATGTTTACCTTTCACCATCTGGAAATATCTGATGTTAATGTTCAAGCTGTCTCTGGTTGGAGCTTGATCCTTCTGTGATTCTGTTAGCCTCTGTCAGCACGCCTGGGAGTCTAACTCTCACCGGAGTTCCAGTGGTCAGAGCACTCTCTGAAGGCAAGCTCTTCTCTTGAAGGCAGGTGTCCAGCAGTCTGGAGCTCTGAACCACTTCCTGTGTTCTAGGGCCAAAACACTCCCAGAAGTCTGACAAGGAATGTGCCCAGGGGTCTGGGTCTCAGCTCCATCTCCTGGCTGAGGTTGAAGTCCCAATGGGACCCTGTCCAAGAAGCTCTGTAGCTTCTATTGCCCACTTGCACTCAGGTGCTTAGGAGGCCTTACATGTGGTAGGGGTCCCATGATCCTGAGGTGATCTGGAAGACCCGTAGAGTGGAGAGCACTCTGGAGCCCTTAGCAGCCTCCACTGGGCCCAGAGGGAAGATGGCAGGGGTGGCCCCAGCTGGAAGAGATCCCAGCATCCAGTCCAGCGGGGTTCCTTTGTCCCTGTTCCTGCCTGCACAAAACCCTCTGTGATTCTTGAAACTGATGCTGTGTTCCACTCACCTGAGATCCCAAGGTGATCCTGAGGTCTTGCACTGTGGAGAGCACTCTGGAGGCCTTAGTAGCATCCACTGGGCTCAGAAGGAAGATTGGCAGTAATTTTTATTTTCGCGTAAAATATAAATGTCTTTTATTTAGCTATTTGTTCTGTTAATATCTTAGGGTGCTAGATAATGTTGCCTTAATTTTTTTCTATGAGAATTTCAGATGTGATAATGCACTCATTTTTATACTATCTAAAGCACAAAAGACAGAAATACTAGAAAGGAAGAAAACTTTTTTATAAAATGAAAAGGTGTCCTTGAAGCACTCAACACATAGGAAATAGTCTTCTTTCATTCCATCAAAGGCATTAAGCTTGTGAGATCAAAATAAACGTAGGGATATGGAACAGCCAGAAAAGTTCCAAGAATGTACATTTAAGCCCCATTTAAAAAGAAAAATTATCGAGCTGGGTGTGGTGGCACATGCTTTTAAGCCCTTGGGAGGCAGAGGCAGGCAGATTTCTGATTTCGAGGCCAGCCTGGTCTACAAAGTGAGTTCTAGGACAGCCAGGGCTATACAGAGAAACCCTGTCTCGAAAAGCCAAAACAAACAAACAAACAAACAAACAAACAAATTATAACAGGGTAAAAAATAGAAGAGTACTCATTATTTCCTATATTAATATCAATGTAACATTTTTGCAACTAAAAAACACCAAAGAAAAAAATAAAACAAACCTCATTACTGCCTCCTGTGTTTATAGAAGGACTATACCTTTCTAGTTTACTTATACTGTCTCTCAAGCTAGTCCACAGAATCTGCACTGAAAATATTTCTCAAGCATTGTTCTTCATCCTCAAATAGAAATTAAAATATTTCTGAGGTGCTGGAAAGTACTAGGAAATAATTTATCATGTGTTTCAGTGTTTATTTGAATTAAAGGTATATCATTCATTTTTTCTTTCAATTTGTATATAATATTTAAAGGTAGAGAAATTATTGTCAGATTTTTTAAAACTTATTTTGAAACTATTTATAAAGAGTATATGGTCTATAACCCTAAAATTAATTTGCCATTAGTTAATCTATCAGTTTTTTACAGTTTAATATGTAAAATATCACAATAAATAAATTAAGCTTCCATTTTATCTCTTTCAGAATTAATTGAGTCATATGTCGAATAATTACGCCACAAAATTTTATTATATCAGCCTTGATAATAAGGTGGATATACTGAGCTAGTAATAAAAAGCACTTCAGGGGATCCTTTCAAATAAATGTATTAATTAGACAGATATAAGTGCAAAATCCAATTTGTTCAATATGAAGTACACTATGGTTTTGTCAGTGAGTTATATGATAGCATTAAAGCAATATACATATATGACAGGTTTGTTAGAAATCAAATAATCATAGAAGTATGTACTCTTTAAAACATAGATATGATGGTAGTATGTATCAGAAAAGGAATACAGTAAGTAGAAATATATAGTAAGTAAAATGTTTCATATTTTGTGATTAAAGTAAAGGTAATTTAAGGCTGGTAGTATACTCTCTATTTCTTTTTGTTGTTGTTGTTGCTGTTGTTTTGTTTTGTTTTTTTCAATTTTTATTAGAGATTTTCAACATTTACATATCAAATGTTATCCCAAAAGTCCCCTAAACCCCCCCCCATCCCCCACCCTGCTCCCCTACCCACCCACTCCCACATCTTGACCCTGGCGTTCCCCTGTACGGGGGGCATATAAACTTTGCATGACCAAGGGGCCTCTCTTCCCAATGATGACCAACTAGGCCATCTTCTGCTATATATGCAGATAGAGACATGAGCTCTGGGGGTACTAGTTAGTTCATATTGTTCTTCTACCCATAGGGTTGGAGACCCCTTCATCTCCTTGGGGATTTTCTCTAGCTACTCCCTCAGGAACCCTGTGTTCCATCTAATAGCTGACTGTGAACATCCACTTCTGTGTTTCCCAGGAACTGGTATAGCCTCACAAGAGACATCTATACCAGGGCTCTTTCAGCAATATCTTGCTGGCATATACAATAGTGTCTACATTAGGTGGCTGATTATGCAATGGATCCCTAGCAGTCACTGGTTGGTTCATCCTTTTGTTTCAGCTCCACACTTGATCTCTGTAACTCTTTCAATGTGTGCTTTGTTCCTAATTCTAAGAAGGGGTGAAGTGTCCACACTTTGATCTTCATTCTTCTTGAGTTTCATGTGCTTAGTGAATTGTATCTTTGGTAATCTAGGTTTCTGGGCTAATATCCACTTATCATGAGTATATGTTATGTGACTTCTTTTGTGATTGGGTTACCTCACTCAGGATGATGCCCTTCAGATCCATCCATTTGCCTAGGAATTTTATGAATTCATTGTTTTTAATAGCTGAGTAGTACTCCATTGTGTAAATGTACCATAATTTCTGTATCCATTCCTCTGTTGAGGGATACCAGGGTACATTCCAGCTTCTGGTTATTATAAATAAGGCTGCTGTGAACATAGTGGAGCATGTGTCCTTATTACCACTTGGAACATCTTCTGGATATATGCCCAGGAGAGGTATTGCAGAATCCTCTGGTAGTACTATGTCCAATTTTCTGAGGAACCGCCAGACTGATTTCCAGAGTGGCTGTAGAAGCTTGCAGTCCCACTAACAATGGAGTTGTGTTCCTCTTTCTCCCCATCCATGCCAGCATCTGCTGTCACCTAAATTTTTGATCTTAGCTCTTCTGACTGGTGTGAGGTGGCATTTCTGGGTTGTTTTGATTTGCATTTCTCTGATGATTAAGGATGTTGAACATTTTTTCAGGTGCTTCTCAGCCATTCGGTATTCCTCAGTTGAGAATTCTTTGTTTAGCTCAGTGCCCCATTTTTAAATGGAGTTATTTGAATTTCTAGTGTCCACCTCTGAGTTCTTTGTATATATATTGGATATTAATCCACTGTCTGATTTAGGATTTGTAAAGATCCTTTCCCAATATGTTGGTGGTCTTTTTGTCTTATTGACAAAATCTTTTGCCTTACAGAAGCTTTGCAACTTTATGAGGTCCCATTTGTCAATTCTTGATGTTACAGCACAAGCCATTACTGTTCTATTCAGGAATTTTTCCCTAATGCCCATATCTCTGAGGCTTTCCCCCACTTTCTCCTCTATAAATTTCAGTGTCTCTGGTTTTATGTGGAGTTCCTTAAACCATTTAGACTTGACCTTAGTATAAGGATATAAGAATAGATCATTTCCCATTATTCTACATGATAGCCAGCAGTTGTGCCAGCACCATTTATTGAAAATGCTGTCTTTTTTCCACTAGATGGTTTTAGCTCCCTTGTTGAAGATCAGGTGACCATAAGTGTGTGGATTCATTTCTGTGACTTCAATCCTATTCCATTGATCTACCTGTTTGTTGTTGTACCAGTACCATGCAGTTATTATTATGATTGCTCTGTAGTACAGCTTGAGGTCAGGCATGGTGATTCCATCAGAGGTTCTTTTATTGTTGAGAAGAGTTTTTGCTATCCTAGGATTTTTCTTATTCCAGATGAACATGCAATTACCCTTTCTAACTCTGTAAAGAATTGAGTTCAAATTTTGATGGAGTTTGCATTGAATCTGTAGATTGCTTTAGGCAATATAGCCATTTGACTATATTAATCCTGCCAATCCAAGAGCATGGGAGATCTTTACATCTTCTCAGATATTATTGAATTTCTTTCTTCAGAGATTTGAAGTTCTTATCATATAGATCTTTCACTTCCTTAGTTAGAGTCACACCAAAATATTTTGTATTGTTTGTGACTATTGTGAAGGTGTTGTTTCCCTAATTTCTTTCTCAGCCCATTTATCCTTTGTGTAGAGAACGGCCATTGATTTGTTTGAGATAATTTTATATCCAGCTATTTCAATGAAGCTGTTTATCAGGTTTAGTAGTTCTCTGGTGGAAATTTTTATGGTCACTTATATATACTATCATATCATCTGCAAATAGTGATATTTTGACTTCTTCCTTTCTAATTTGTAGTCCCTTGACCTCCTTTTGTTGTGGAATAGCTCTCGCTAGGACTTCAAGTACTATCTTGAATAGGTAGGGAGAAAGTGGGGAGCCTTGTCTAGTCCCTGATTTTAGTGGGATTGCTTCCAGGTTCTCTCCATTTAGTTTGATGTTGGCTACTGGTTTGCTGTAGATTGCTTTTATTATGTTTAAGTATGGGCCTTGAATTCCTGCTCTTTCCAAGACTTTTCTCATGAATGGGTGTTGGATTTTGTCAAATGCTTTCTCAGCATCTAAAGAGATGATCCTGTGTTTTTTATCTTTGAGTTTGTTTATATAGTAGATTACATTGATGGATTTCACTATATTAATCCATCCCTGCAATCCTGGGATGAAGCCTACTTGGTCATGATGGATGATCGTTTTGATGTGTTCTTGGATTCGGTTAGGGAAAATTTTATTGAGTATTTTTGCATCAATATTCATAAGGGCAATTGGTCTGAAGTTCTATCTCTTTGTTTTGTCTTTATGTGGTTTAGGTATCAAAGTAATTGTGACTTCATAGAATGAATTGGGTAGAGTACCTTCACTTTCTATTTTGTAGAATAGTTTGAGAAGAACTGGAATTAGGACTTCTTTGAAGGTCTCATAGAACTCTCTGCTAAACCCATCTGATCCTGGCATTTTTTTGGTTGGGAGACTATTTTTTTTCAATTTTTTAATTATATCTTTTCTTAATTTACATTTCAATTGCCATCCCGAAAGTCCCTCCCTCCTCCTCCCCCCTCCCTGCTCCCCTGACCACCCACTCCCACTTCTTGGCCCTGTCATTCCCCTGTATTGGGGCATATAAAGATTGCAGTACCAAGGGGCCTCTCCTCCCAATGATGGCTGACTAGGCCATCTTCTGCTATATATGGAGCTAGAGACATTAGTTCTGGGAGTTCTGGTTAGTTCATATTGTTGTTCCTCTTCTAGGGTTGCAGACCCCTTCAGCTCCTAGGGTTCTATCTCTAGTTTCTCCAATGTGGGCTCCGTGCTCCCTCTTATGGATGACTGTGAGCATCCACTTCTGTGGGAGTCAGCCATATCAGGGTCCCTTCAGTAAACACTTGCTCTCCTATGCAATAGTGTCTGAGTTTAGTGACTGATTATGGGATGGATCCCCTGTGGGTTAGTCTCTGTATGGTACATCCTTTCATCTTAGCTCTAAACTTTGTCTCTGTAACTCCTTTCAAGGGTATTTTGTTTCCTATTCAAAGGAGGAATGGAGTATCAACATGCAGATCTTCCTTCTTGATTTTTTTGTGTTTTGTAGATTGTATCTTGCGTATTCTAAGTTTCTGGGCTAATATCCATTTATCAGTGAGCGCATATCCAATGACTTCTTTTGTGATTGGGTTACCTCACTAAGAATTATGTCCTCCAGATTCATTCATTTGCCCACGAATTTCATAAATTCATTTCTTAAGAGCAGAATAATATTCCATTGTGTAAATATACCACATTTTCTGTATCCATTCCTCTGTAGCCAGCCCAGGCTATTATACCCAGCAAAATTGTCATTTACCTTAGAAGGAGAAACCAAATTATTCCATGACAAATTCAAATTCACACAATATCTTTCCACAAATCTAGCCCTTCAAAGGATAATAACAGATAAACACCAATACAAGGACTGAAACTCTGCCCTAGAAAAAGCAAGAAAGCAATCCTTCAACAAACCTAAAAGAAGACAGTGACAAGAACAGAATCCCAACTCTAAAAACAAAAAATTACAGGAAGAAACAAATGCATTTCTTTGATTTCTCTTAATATCGCTTAATATCAATGGACTCAATTCTCCAAGAAAAAGACATAGACTCTCAGACTGGCTACACAAACAGGACCCAACGTTTTGCTGTCTACAAGAAACACACCTCAGGAAAAAAGACAGACACTACCTCAGAATGAAAGCCTAGAAAACAATATTCAAAGCAAATGGCCCAAAGAAAAAAGCCTGGGAAGCCATTCTAATATCGAATAAAATAGACTTTCAACCCAAAATTATCAAAAGAGACAAAGAGGGGCACTTCATACTCAAAGGCAAAATCTTCCAAGAGGAACTTTCAATTCTGAATATCTATGCTCAAAATGCAAGAACAGCCACTTTCATTAAAGAAACTTTAGTAAAGATTAAAACACACATTGCATCTCACACTATAATAGTGGGAGACTTCAACACCCCACTCTCATCAATGGACAAATCCTGGAAACAGAAACTAAACAGAGATTCAGTTGAACTAACGGAAGCTATGAAACAAATGGACTTAACAGATATCTACAGAATATTTCATCCTAAAACAAAAGGATATACCTTTTTCTCAGCACCTCATGGCACCTTCTAGAAAATTGATCACATAATTGGCCACAAAACAGCCCTCAACAGATTCAAAAATATTGAAATTGTCCCATGCATTCTATCTGGTCACCATGGACTAAGGCTGCTCTTCAATAACAACATAAGTAGCAGAACACCATCATTCACTTGAAAACTGAACAACATTCTACACAATGATACCTTGGTCAAGGAAGAAATAAAGAAATAAATTAAAGACTTTCTAGAGTTTAATGAAAATGAAGCTACAACATACCCAAACTTATGGGACACAATGAAAGCATTCCTGAGAGGTAAACTCATAGCTCTGAATTCCTACCAAATTAAAAAAAAAAAAAATGGAGAGAGCTCACACCAATAGCTTGGCAGAACATCTGCAAGCTCTAGAACAAGTGGAAGCAAAGTCAGCTAAGAGGAGTAGACACCAGGAAATAATCAAACTCAGGGGTGAAATCAAACACTTGGAAACAAAAAGAACTATCCAAAGAATCAATCAAACCAGGAGCTGATTCTTTCGAAAAGTCAACAAGATAGACAAACCCTTGGCCAGACTCACAAGAGGGCACAGGGATAGCATCCTAATTAACAAAATCAGAAATTAAAAGGGAGACATAACAACAGATCCTGAGGAAATTCAAAATACCATCAGATCCTTCTACAAAAGGTTATATTAAAAAAAAAAAAAAACTGGAAAATCTGGATGAAATGGATAATTTTCTAGACAGATACCAAGTTCCAAAGTTAAACCAGGATCAGATTAATGACCTAAACAGCCCTATATTTCCTAAAGAAATAGAAGCAGTCATTAATAGTCTCCCAACCAACAAAAGCTCAGGACCAGATGGGTTTAGTGCAGAGTTCTATCAGACCTTCAGAGAAGACCTACTTCCAGTTCTTCACAAACTATTCAACAAAATAGACTCTGAGGGTACACTACGCAATTTATTCTATGAAGCCACAATTACTCTGATACCTAAAGCACATAAAGACACAACAAAGATAGAGAACTTCAGACCAACTTCCCTTATGAATATCAACACAAAAATACTCAACAAAATTCTCACCAACCGAATCCAAGAACACATCAAAAGGATCATCCATCATGACCAAGTAGTCTTCATCCCAGGAATGCAGGGATGGTTTAATATATGGAAATACAGCAACATAATACACTATATAAACAAACTCAAAAATAAAATCCACATGATCATCACCTTAGATGCTGAGAAAGCATTTGACAAAATCCAACACCCATTCATGATAAAGGTCTTGGAAAGATCAGGAATTCAAGGCCCATACCTAAATATGATAAAAGCAATCTACAGCAAACCAGTGGCCAACATCAAACTAAATGGAGAGAAACTGGAAGCCATCCCACTAAAATCAGTGACCAGACAAGGCTCCCCACTTTCTCCCTACCTATTCAATATAGTACTTGAAGTCCTAGCCAGAGCAATTCGACAACAAAAGGAGGTCAAGGGGATGCAAATTGGAAAGGAAGAACTCAAATTATCGCTATTTACAGATGATATGATAATATATATAAGTGACCCCAAAAACTCCACCAGAGAACTCCTAAACCTGATAAACAGCTTCAGTGCAATAGCTGGATATAGAATTAGCTCAAACAAATTGATGGCCTTTCTCTATACAAAGGACGAACTGGCTGAGAAAGAGATCAGGGAAACATCACCCTTCACAATAGTCACTAACAATATAAAATATCTTGGTGTGACTCTTACGAAGGAAGTGAAAGATTGGTATGACAAAAACTTCTAGTCTCTGAAGACAGAAATTGAAGAAGATCTCAGAAGATGGAAGGATCTCCCATGCTCATGGATTGGTAGTATCAATATAGTAATAATGGCTATCATGCCTAAAGCTATGTACAGATTCATGCAATCCCCTCAAAATTCCAACTAAATCCTTCAAGGTTCTAGAAAAAACAATTAGCAAGTTCATCTGGAATAATAAAAAACCTAGATTAGCAAAAACTCTTCTCAACAATAAAAGAACCTCTGGTGGAATCACCATGCCTGACCTCAAGCTGTACTACAGAGCAATCGTAATAAAAACTGCATGGTACTGGTACAGCAACAGACAGGTAGATCAATGGAATAGGATTGAAGACCCAGAAATGAATCCACACACCTATGGTCACCTGATCTTTGACAAGAGAGCTAAAACTATCCAGTGGAAAAAAGACATCCTTTTCAACAAATGGTGCTGACACAACTGGCAGCTACTATGTAGAAGACTGGGAATTGATCCATTCTTATCTCCTTGTACTAAGGTTAAGTCTAAGTGGTTGAAGGACCTCCACATAAAACCAGAGACACTGATACTTATAGAGGAGAAAGTGGGGAAAAGCCTCCAAGATATGGGCACTGGGGATAAATTTCTGAACAAAACAGCAAAAGCTTGTATTGTAATATCAAGTACTGACAAATGGGACCTCATAAAGTTGCAAAGCTTCTGTAAGACAAAAGATTCTGTCAACAAGACAAAAGGGCCACCAACAGATTGGGAAAGGATCTTTACCAATCCTAAATCAGATAGGGGGCTGATATCCAATATATATAAAGAACTCAAAAAGTTGGACACCAGAAATTCAAATATCCCCATAAAAATTGGGGACAGTGTTAAACAAAGAATTCTCAACTGATGAATACTGAATGGCTGACAAGCACATGAAAAAAATGTTCAACATCCTTAATCATCAGGGAAATGCAGATCAAAACAACCCTGAGATTCCACCTCACACCAGTAAGAATGGCTAAGATAAAAAATTCAGGTGACAACAGCTGCTGGTGTGGATGTGGAGAAAAGGGAACACTCCCCATTGTTGGTGGGACTGCAAGCTAGTTCATCCACTCTGGAAATCAGTCTAGTGGTTCCTCAGAAATTTGGACATAGTACTAGTGGGAGATCCTGCAATACCTCTACTGGGCATATATTCAGAAGATATTTCATCTGGTAATAAGAACACATGGTCTACTATGCTCATAGCAGCCTTATTCATAATAGCCAGAAGCTGGAAAGAAGCCATATCTCCCTCAACAGAGGAATGGATACAAAAAATTTGGTATATTTACACAATGGAATACTACTCAGCTATTAAAAACAATAAATATATGAAATTCCTAGGCAAATGGATGGATCTGGAGGCCATCATCCTGGGTGAGGTAACCCAATCCCAAAAGACCTCACATAACATGTACTCACTGATATGTGGATATTAGCCCAGAAACCTAGACTACCCAAGATACAATTTACTAAACACATGAAACTCAAGAAGAAAGAAGATCAAAATGTGGTCATGTCACCCCTTCCTAGAATTAAGAACAAAGCACATATTGAAGGAGTTACAGAGATCATGTGTGAAGCTCAATCCTAGGGGTGGACCCAATGAGTGTGGATTCCAGGGATCCATCCCGCAATCAGCCACCAAACATAGACACTATAACATATGCCAGCAAGATAGTGCTCAAAGGGCCCTGATATAGCTGTCTCGAGGGAGACTATACCAGTGCCTGGCAAACATGGATGTAGATGCTCACAGTCAGCTATTAGATTTGACACAGGGTTCCCAAGGAAGGACCTAGAGAAAGTACCCAAGGAGCTGAAGGGGTCTTCAACCCTATAGGTTGAAGAATAACATGAACTAACTAGTACCCCCTGAGCTCATGTCTCTAGCTGCATATATAGAAGAGGATGGCCTAGTTGGCCATCATTGGGAAGAGAGGCCCCTTGGTCATGCAGACTTTATATGCGCCAGTACAGGGGAACGCCAGGGCCAAGATGTGGGAGTGGGTGGGTAAGGGAGCAGGGCCGGGAGGGGGGAGGATATAGGGAACTTTCTGGATAACACTTGAAATGTAAATGAAGAAAATATCTAGTAAAAGTTGGAAAAAAATTTAGAAAATATCAAACTCATAACATGTTTTTCTATATAATTGCAAAGGTAATTTTATATGTCATAGTCAACTATATTTTATCTAATTTTGTGTAAATAGTGATTTCTTTTTTTCAGAAGACAGCTTATTCTAAACACTGATTATAAACCTACATGTGTCATTTACAGTCACTGCCTTCCCATGGTCTTTACATTACTCTCTGTGTCTGTGAACATACATCTAATTTCCCTTTGCATTTCTCTCATAATGATACCAGTTAGAAATGTAGTATCTACATGCATTCTAAAATTATTTTATTTTTGAAGCCTTCAAATAAATAATCAAAGCTATAAATATCATCTAACCAAATAATTCCACATTCTAATATGCTCAATATGAGTCTTTTAGAGATATGACAGAATATTATTTGTAGTTTTCTTTTTTTGTGTGTGAAACACACATGGAATTGAGATGTGTATAATTCCCAAATACACTATTAAATTTTGCTCTGGAAAGAAAATTACTGTTAACTACTGTTTTTCCCGAGATTCCCTTTAAAATTTTTAGAATAATACTCCAGGAAATTTTAAAATAACCAAAGTGTAATAATGATTGTTTTTCAAAAATTGAAACTATTTGGAATTAACAGTGTAAGCATATATAAAATGCCATAATGAAATGAATAATATTGTTTGCTAACAAAAATGTGAAAGTAAACTACAATCAAACATTCTATAAATAGATCCCAACCCTGATTAGTCTTATTAGAATACTGATTATCCTACAACTGAATTTTTTATTGTTGAGTGTTAAAATGAGACTTAAGTATATTTTAAATAACCAGGACCTCTTTGACTCAAATTAAAGTTTCTAAAGAGAATATAAATTTAAATATGAAATCGTTATATTCTATGTCTTGAGTCTGTCTTTATAATGCCAGGTTTAGTATTTGACTTGAATGAAATATTCAATAAAAATGAATATAAATGAGTTGTAGAATAAATATATATGGAAAATAAGTTTAATATATTAAATTCAAACTTTTCAGACTAGAAACTACTGAGACACATTAGGCACATCTTCCAGGTAGAAAATATGATATTATACTTTAGAGTCCTAACAATTTCAATCCTTCCCATATATTATACAGTATCATTGCACCAACATTGTTAATAATATGGTAGTAAATTTTTAAAAGTAAGACAAAAGCAAATCTCCCTTCTTTTTCATCGTTCCTTTTTCTTTCCTCCTTTCTCTAAGTGTGGCTGAAAGCAAACCAAGGAACTTTCACCTGCTGTGAAAAAACATTCAGTTTGCTACTTCATAAACCAGGCTCATTATTTTGTATTTTCTAAATAACTAATACTTATGTTGTTCTTTTACAATTCCATAATTGTATATACTACATTCTGATCAATGTAACAACCCAATGACTCCCATACTACTTCTACTTCTATTGCACCCCTTCCTAAAATTCCCTTTCCACATTCTTGCCTTCTTGTTTTGAGGTTCACTGAGTTTAACCAGGATTGTTTGCATAACAATGATTTTTGAACTATCCAATGGAGCCTAGAGGACTACTCATGTCATGCATTATGAAGATAATGAATGTACCTCTCCAGAATCCTACACCAATTATTGATTCTTCAAAGAAGTGTAGAATCCCAGGCATGGCACTATCTGTGATTTATTCTTGAATGCCTCACTTTTGTCCAGGCTCATGGTAGGTACTCCAGATGTTGTGTCATCATTGCATTGGCTATTCTAGTCACAGAAAATAAAGTCTTCAAAATTTCAATCTCTAAAACATAGTTACTTGAAATTCTGAAATATAAACATGAATAAAGAAAGGCTGTTCAGGATTCATTTTCTGATGACCCCTCGCAGTGTACTTGAGTTTATAAGGTCTGTTCTGATTGATAGTACTCTGTTCCTTGGTTAATGATTAAATAGAACTACCCCCTCTATCTGTATCAGTATAGCTTGTGGAATAGTAGAGCCATGTTTATTTAAGATCAGAGATTGACCTGATTCTCAAGCTAACATTTAATTCAGTATAATGTGATGTAGTTTAATAGTTCCTCGACCTCATCAGTCACTTTGGAAACAAAAGAAAACAAAACCAACAAACAACAGTAAATGTTCTATGGTTTCCAGATAAACTTTGAGTGTAAGTAAGACTAAGTCCATACACAACACATCTAACATGTACTGTGAGCACCACCCAGTGGCAGAAACATAGAATAGAAATTTTGTATTTACATTTTTTTTTTTTTTTTTTTTTTTTTTTTTTTCAGTTGGGCAGCCCAAATGCAAGGAAAAAAAGGGATAGGGGCAGAAACTAATGAAATCAACTTGTATTAAATTTGAGCTACAGTCTACACTTGAAAATTAATTTATAGGCTGAAAATTATCAAAGATAGAATAAAAAGTAAATGTTAAATTGGAAAGCAAGTCTGTAAAAAATCTAAGTCCTTTTATAGTTTATATGATATATTTTAACTCATCCTCTTTTCTCTAGCCACTTAAATTTGTGTTCTATTTTTCTTTAAAGTTAGTAAGTTCAGTTTGTGTTGTCCATATATATTCCTTGAATTTGTGGTGTTGTGGATAGCCCTGGACCTAATTATATTTGACCTTAATTCCATTCTCCTGTGAGTGGTTGTTAACAAGGAATGAGTCACTCAGGTGATTTCCTGTAAAACTGCTTCCCACCTTAATTTGAAAAATAAAGGAGAGCTGGTGATTATGCAGATAAAAGGGAAGGTGGAGCAGAAGGTGGGAGAGAAGAAGGAGAAAATGGAAGAGGGAGAGGATGCAGCAGAGGAGGAGGAAATTGAAGAAAAGCAGAGCAGAAGCACGTGGTCTGAAGAAACTGCAAGTTCTAGGGGTCTCGTAAGCTTTGGAAGATGGTAGTGTAGTGTTAGATCTGTCCAGTCTAGGCACACAGTGTGTAATCATATTAACTGTGTTGTGTTTTTATTGCTGGGGCATATTTGGGAGATTTACTGCAACATAGTGTGTCCATTGGTGCTAGACTTACCAGAGGTTACATAGCATTCATAGAAAACAAACAAACAAACAACTCTATCATTATGAGTACCAATCAAATTGCCAGTGGCGTGTTGGTTAGAGAAAAAACAGTTTTTAATATTTAGTTTAAAAGAATATAAAAATGCAGGTATGGAAGAAAATTCAGCAGCAGTAATGGCCAATTCTACCCTATCCCCTCCACACTCCATTCCCCAGGTCATGGATATGCTTGTATCACTGAAGCCCTGTTGACACACAAGAAAAACAGGTGAGATACCCATGCCCCAATCCCTTGCTCAGTGGGTTTCCTGGCAATCTCAGTAGCCATGAGATCTTCCCTATCACCCCTGTGTTCTATCTTCTACTTACTCCAGCACTACAACCATCAAAGAACATCAGCTCTTCCTGCCTCCCTGGATGACTGCTGCCTCTTAGGGCAGCAAAAAGTCTGAAGCCATCAGGAATTACCAGCTCTGCCTGCAACTCTGAAAGCCTTCTTCCAACTATGACAACCAACTTTATCAAGATTTCCAGAGGCCTGCGGCCATCAAGGCCTATCAGGTCTGACAACCTCAGGAAATAGGAGGTTGGGAGAACCCCCCAGAGTGCAGCAGAGACCTGGGACATGAGAGACTCCTTGGACTCAGGATTCAGGACTCTGAAGGGAGGGACCTTAGGTGAACTGGCCAAGAGTAGGCAGAGGGAACTTATAGAGCTCACCTCCAGCAGGAAGACAGGGCATCAAATGAGTGAAGGTATTGCCATAGCACAGTCACATCTCTGACCTATAATTGTTCCCATCTGAAAAAATTATAGGGATGGAAATGGAGAGGAACCTGAGGAAAAAAAAAAAAAGGTCCAGTGACAGGCCCAAAGTGGGATCCAGTTCAAGAGAAGGTCCCAAGAACTTACACTATTACTGAGGTTACCGGGCACTCACAAAAAGGGATCTATCATGACTGCCCTCTGAAAGTCCTGACAAGCAGCTGAAAGAATCAGATGCAGATATTTGCACCCAACCAATGGTCAGAAGCAGCTGAACCCTGTTGTTGAATTAGGGAAGGCTGAAAGATGCTGAGGAGAAGGGCAATCCTCTAGTAGGACCAGCAATCTCAATTAATCTGAACCCCTGAGATCTCTCAAACACTGTACCACCAAACAGACAGCATACACCAGCTCTCTCTCAAACACTGTACCACCAAACAGACAGCATACACCAGCTCATATGAGGTCCCCAACACACATACAGTAGCGGAATTCTGGATCTGTGTTCATTTAGAGATGATATTCCTAACCCTCAAGAGACTGGAGGCCCCAGGGAGTTTAGAGGTCAGGTGGGGTGGAGGATGGAGACAGGGTGTGTTGGGGAGGAGGTGTGGGATTTAGAGCAGTCATAGGGTGGATGGAGGGCAGGGAATGGAATATGGAGTGTAAAAAATAAATAAATAATTAAAAAAAAAAACTGTGAGGGAAAAAGGCCAAGTAACATTCAAAGAGATATATATGAATTACACCCGACTTTTCACCAAAAACTCCAAAAGCCTAAAGGCTCTGGGAAAATGGTTTGCAGACCCCAAGAGACCACAGATATCATATCAGGACTACTATAGCCAGAAAAAGTTTCAATTATCATAGAAGGATAAAACAGAATATTTAATGACAAGCCAAGTTTAACCAATATCCTTCCACTAATACAGACCTACAAAAGTTACTAGTAGAGAAACTCCACCACAAGGAGGTTAAATTGTCCTAAGCACGTGCGGGCACACACACACACACACACACACACACAGGAACACACAGTACCACCATCAAAATCAAAATAAAAGGGGTTATCAACTATTGGTCATTAATATGTCTCAACATCAATAGACAGGATGTGCCAATAAAAAGACACATGATAACAGAGTGGAAGCCTAAAACAGGATCCATTATTCTACTGTATATAAGAAATAAACTTCAGCAACAAAGATAGACTCTTCCTCAGAGTAAATGGGTGGCAAAAAGGGTTTTCATGAAAAGATACTGAAGAAATATGCTGGAGTAGCCATTTTAATATCTAATAAAATAGATGTTCAACCGAAATTAATCAAAAAAGTTTCAAAAGGGGACTTCATACTCATCTAGTAAAAATAAAAATCGAAGTAAAAATCAACTAGGACAACTTCTCAATACTGTACATTCATACCTCAAATGCAAGGGCCCCATCATTAATTAAAGAAAGATTATTAAATCAAAAATTATTAAAATTTAAATCACATATTGAATGCCATACAATAATAGGGGAAACTTCAACAACCCATTCTCACCAATGTACAGAACATTGAAACAGAATCTAAACAGAAATAATGAAACTAATAGGTGCTATGAATCAAATTGACCAAACACATATCTACATAACATTCCACCCAAACACAAAAGAATATACATTTTCAGCACATCTTGAGACCACCTCCAAAATTGACCATATATTTGTTCACAAACCTATGCCTCAACAAATACAAGAAAATTGAAATAACTCCATGTATTTTATCAGACCACCATGAAATAAAGCTGGACTTCAAAAACAATAGAAACAAAAGCCTACAAAATTGTGAAAAATGAACAACATTCTGCTCAATGCCTAGTGGGTCAGGGAAAAAATAAAGACTTTCCAGATTCAATGAAAATGAAAGCACAAAATACATAAACATATGAGACACAATGAAAGCACTGCTAAGAGGAATGTAAATTGTGATTTCATAAAGAAAGTGAATCGATATAATATTACCCATGTAAAAGCATACCTGAAAGCTCTAGGAAAAAACAAGCATATCGAAGAAGAACAGATGGCAGGAAATAATCAAACTCTGGCTGGGATGAAATCAATCAATTAGTAAAAAAGACAACAATACAAAGAATAATAAAAATCAAGAGTCTATTGTTTGAAAAAAATCAACAAGACAAAAAATACCCTTAGCCCATGGAAATAAAAGCACAAAGTACTTAAATTAATACTACCAGAAATGAAAATGGGGACATATCAACAGCACTAAAGAAATTTAAACAATTATTAGGTCTTATTTCAAAAGCTTGTATCCCACAAAATTAGAAAATTTAAATGAAATGTATGATTTTCTGGATAGATTCCACCTACAAAAGTTAAATTAAGTTCAGGTAAACAATCTAAATAATACTAAGAAATACAGCTAGTCATCAAAAGTCTTCCAACAAAAAAAAAAAAAAAAAAAAAAAAAAAAAAAAAAAAAAAAAAAAAAAAAAAAAAAAAAAAAAAAAAAAAAAAAAAAAAAAAAAAAAAAAAAAAAAAAAAAAAAAAAAAAAAAAAAAAAAAAAAAAAAAAAAAAAAAAAAAAAAAAAAAAAAAAAAAAAAAAAAAAAAAAAAAAGAAAAAGAAGAAAGAAAGAAAGAAAGAAAGAAAGAAAGAAAGAAAGACAGACAGACAGACAGACAGACAGACAGACAGAAAGAAAGAAAGAAAGAAAGAAAGAAAGAAAGGAAGAAAGAAAGAAAGAAAGAAAGAGAAAAGAAAAAAGAAAAACAAATCAAACAAACCTACACCAGATAGTTTTGGAAAAGAATTCTACCAGATATTCAGAGAAGAAATAATTACCAATACTCCTCAAACTATTCCACAAAACAGAAACAGAAGGAATATTGCCAGTTACCCTGATGCATAAAGTATACCATGATTAAGAATGCTTCATCCCAGGGATGCTAGAATGGTTTAATTTATGAAAATCCATCAATATAATCTGCCATATAAGCCAGCTGAAAGAAAAAAAAATAATGTGAACATCTCATTAAATGCTACAAAAGCCTTTGACAGTATCCAATATACCTTCATGTTAAAAGTCTTATAGAGATTAGGAACACAAGGAATATACTAAAGTACAATAAAACAATACACTGCAAGTTAAAGTCAATACTAAATTAAATGGAAAGAAATTTCAAGCAATTCCACTAAATCAGGGACAAGACATGACTTTCAACTCACTCTCTACATCTATTCAAGATAGTAAGTAGTTCAAGAGCTATCTAGAGCAATAAGACAACTAAAAGAAATCAAGGGGATACAAATTATTTTAAAAAATGAAGTCAAAGTATCGCTATTCACAGGTGATGCAATAGTATACATAAACAACCCCAAAACTTCACTGGAAAGTTCCTAGCTGATAAACAATCTCAGGAAAATGACTGGATGCAAAATTAATTCAGAAAAAAAAAAAAAAAAAAAAAAAAAAAAAAAAACAAACAAAAAAAAAAAAAAAAAAAAAAAAAAAAAAAAAAAAAAAAAAAAAAAA
Source organism: Mus minutoides (assembly GCA_902729485.2). Taxonomy (NCBI): domain Eukaryota; kingdom Metazoa; phylum Chordata; class Mammalia; order Rodentia; family Muridae; genus Mus; species Mus minutoides. The sequence goes on along the minus strand of LR753308.1, from coordinate 3,094,551 downwards.
AAAAAAAAAAAAAAAAAAAAAAAAAAAAAAAAAAAAAAAAAAAAAACTGTAGCCCTCCTTTATACAAACAATAAATGGCCCCAAAAAGTAATCAGGAAAATGCTATCCTTTACTATAGCCACAAATAATATAACATATCTTGGTATAACTCTAACCAAGAAAGTGAAAGACCTTTATAACAAGTATGGCAAGTCTTTAAAGTAAGAAATCTAAGAAGATAGCATAAGAAGGAAAAAAGCTCAACATGTCATGGGTTCATAGTATTAATGTACTAAAAATAGCCATCAGAACAAAAGCAATCAATAGATTTAATGTAATTCCCACAAAAATTCCAAAGTAATTATGTACACACCCTGAAAGAACAATTCTCTAATTCATATGAGAAAAACAAAACAAATTGAAACAAAACAAAAACCACAAAACAGGCTAGCTAAACAATGCTTTATAATAAAAGAACTTCTGGACATATCACCATTTCTGATTGCTACAAAGCAATACTGATAAAAACCACATGGAATTTTTACATGAACAGACAGGTTGATCAATGTAATAGAATCAAGACCCAGAAATAAACCCACAGAGCTATGGAAACTTTATCTTTGACAAAAAATTCAAAACCATACAATTGAAAAAACAAAGCATCTTCAACAGATAGTGCTGGACTAACTGGGTATTTATAACTAGAAGAATGCAAACAGGTCCATATTTAGAAACTTGGACAAAACTCAAGTCCGAGTGGATCAAAGAACTCAATATAAAACTTGATAAAATTAAATAATAAAACAACAACAACAAATCCAAATAACTTGATATGATATATCTAATAGAAGAAAAAGTGGGATGAACCTTGAACGCATTGGTAGAGGAGCCAGCTTCCTGAATAATATAAGAACTATACCAATGCCTGGCAAACATGGAGGTGGAAGCTCACAGTCAGATATTAGATGGAACACAGGGCTCCCAAAGAAGGGGCTAGAGAAAGTACCCAAGGAGCTGCAGGGGTCTTCAACCCTATAGGTGGAAGAATAACATGAACTAACTAGTACCCCCTGAGCTCATGTCTCTAGCTGCATATATAGAAGAGGATGGCCTAGTTGGCCATCATTGGAAAGAGAGGCCCCTTGGTTATGCAGACTTTATATGCCCCAGTACAGGGGAACACCAGGGCCAAGATGTGGGAGCGGGAGGGTAGGGGAGCAGGGCCGGGAGGGGGAAGGGTATAGGGAACTTTATGAATAACACTTGAAATGTAAATGAAGAAGTTATCTAATAAATATTGGAAAAAAAAGAAGAGATGAGGCACTATGGTCAACAATTAATATATGGGACCACATTTGACTGAATAGATTTTAAAAGGAAAATAATAACATCCATAGTGCAAACTGGCATCATCTTACAATAAGGCAAAATATTTACATTGAGTCTATATTCGACAGAAGGTTAATATCCAAAATATATAATGAACCTAAAAATTCATACATCAACAAAACAAAACCCCAATTAAAAATTGGATACAGTGAATTTTCAAGAGAGCAATCAAAAAGAGTGAAGGGAAATTGGTAGCAAGTGGGTTGGGGTGGGGCTTCTCTGGGACATGTTGGAGACCTGGAATAGGAAAAGATCTAGAGAGTCTATGAGAGTGACTCTGGGAGATCCTTTTAACTTTGAGGCATATGGAATCTGAATTAGCCACCTGCTCTAGTCAGGCATTACTCCCAAAGGTTATTAGGACACCAACTCACATATTGATATACATACTGATAAACATATATAAGCTAGTGGCTAGTGTTCTCATGAAAAAGAACACACAGTGCTTGACTTCTAGGACTGAACAACCTAATTTAGTATGAATGTCTCACGTATACTCATTTTCCTGACAGAGCAAAATGACAAGCAATGACTTCAATGGAACAAAAACAGGAAAGAAAAAAGTCAAAGTACTTTTATTTGCAGATAAAATGGTTGAATTCAAAAGTGAGCATAAGCATTCTACCAGGAAACTATTACAGCAGATAATCACTTTCAGTATAGTAGCAGGATACAAAATTAATAAGCAAAAATCAATAATCTTCCTTAATATTAGTGATAGACTGGAAATAAAATAAAGGAAACAAAACCTTTACTGATAACCTCAAATAATACACAATATTTTGGGGTAACCCTAACCAGGCAAATAAAACACATGTATAATAACAACGTTAAGTTATGTAAGAAGCTACCGAAAGATGAAAGAGATCTCCAGTACTCACAGTGAACTCCATTTAATATAGTAAAAATTACCATCCTACCAAAAGCACTATACAGATGCAATTAAATCTCCATCAGAACTCCAGAACAATTCTTCAAAAAACTTGAAAGGACAATCTTCAGCTATATGTAGAAATATAAAAAGACAAGGAAAGCTAATTCAGTCCTGAATAATAAAATAGCTATGTGTGGTATCACCATACCACAATTTCAAACTGGTTTACAATGTTATAGTAACAAAATATCATGTTATTTACATAAAATCAGACACATTCATCAATGGCATCTAATTGAACATGCAGATATATGCCCGTACACCCTTGGATACATAATGTTTGACAATGAGGCCAGAAATACACACTCAAAATGACAGCACCCTCAACAATTTGTGCTGGCCACAAAGGATGGCTTCATTGAGAAGAATAAAAATAGTTCGATTCTTTTTACCATCCTCAAGATTCAGAACTGTTAAACCATGGTACTTTTGTGACTTACTGATTTTGGCATGAAGACATAATCCTTTTGCGTCCCATGAAGTAGGAAGTCATGCTTTTTCTCAGAGGTCTCAATATACTAATATAGGATCCCAACATCTGGGGATAAATGAAGCACATTCCTTTAAGATAGTTAACTGGGGCCAAGAGAATTACAATCATCTCTACAGTGGGAAACAGGGTACTGATTCTAAGGATACAGATAAAGTAATGAATGGTCTCCAGACACTGACTCTGGCCTTTACTCTCTTTTGGAGGGACAAATTGATGGATATGACTTTCATTATCTTTCATAATTGCTGCTTAGAGAAGAAAATAAGGCAGAGATAAAAATGAAGCAAAAATTATGGTACATATGATTGTGAATGTTCTTGATGGAACCCCAAAAGTTTGAGGGAGTTTGGTTAAACAATAGAAAAATTGACAGTGATAAGAAGACTGTATCAGTTCTATCATAATCTCCTTTTGTGTCTGTGAAAATTCTATCTCAAACACCTGACATTGAAAATTAAGTGCCATAGCTCCTGGTGAAATCAAAGTGTCTAAGATTCTAGTGACCATTCATAAATAGACTATCTTCTCTGGCCACAACTCTTACTTGTGTAGAACATCAAAATAGAAGCAATATTTCTAATAAATAGTATTGGTTCCCTGTAATGGCTGCCAACAAGATATTGGAGAAACTTTCGAAGGGAATAGAAGAGCTAATCAGAAAGCCAGGGCAGTTGTCCTAAAGACACAATCTGTGTTATTCTTCTGTCATCCAGATATTAGAAGAAAGATATTCTTGTGAAGGTATTTCTTGTGTACACAGAAGAATTATCGTTGTCTTTCATGCAGTGGTTGTTTCAAGGCGTTTTCAAGAATCAGAACTGGGAATCATTATAAGATTATTATGTCAGGCTTCCACACAATTTTGATTAACCACCCAAGACTCTAATCACACCTATTGCTAAATGTAGTTCAGACTTGAGGTATTTCCCAGGACAAAGCTGACAATTAGAATTTACTCACATACCAGTCTTCAAATACTATACTCTCCAGTTACTAGTATTAGATGTCTTTGCATAGTAGATGGTCTTTTCTATCTAATCTGAGACAGCATAATAATAAAAAGTATCCCTCTCTTTGCTTTAATCAAAGTCTCAGTTACTACAAAATGATAATATAGCTTACTTCATTTTGCAAAAAAATCCCATGAACTGACTAAAGGACTAAAGCATTCAACATTAAGTATTACTTACATTCTTCTTGGTCAACCCCAGTCTTCTGGAGAGTCAATCAAATATAAAAGAATATCCTATACAAGATTTGTGAAGAGACCTCAGAAAACACCCAAATGGACTCATCACCTTAATGAAAATTTAAGACACCCCCAAAACAAAAAAGAAAGTATCCCTTCACAAGATGATATATACAAGGCTATTTTTATATAAAGAAATAAATGCCCATAGACAAAACCGATTCTAAAATTCCTATTGAATTTGTGCCAATTTCAGAAAACAATTAGAGAAGTTTGGTGCCCACACATATTCCATCCAAGGTCATATCTCCATTGAGCTCAAGATTAATCTTGGGGAATTAGAAATAATAACGATATAGAAGGAAGGCTCCCATCAGACCAACTTACTTCCAGTGAAAAGACTTCAAAGTTCATCCCTGTTACTCTGATGGCACTGAAGTATATTTGGATGAAAATCTAGGTTTACCTTTTCATGGATAAGCTCATCGAAGAGTCCAAATATTTAGTGATAATGTAGTACTACTGTGAGCTACCTGGAGATCTAGCACTGCTCTTCAGAAAACAATCTAAAGTAAAACACGTGGATAAACATGGCTTCAACATGCCTGCTGACATTTATCATCATTTTTCTTTTTTTATTGGATAGTTTATTTACATTTTAAATATCATCCCCTTTCCAGACTTATGCCGCAATAATCCCCTATCTCATCTCCTTTCCTCCTGCTTCTATGAGGGTATGCTCCCACCACTCATCCACTTCTGCCTCCCTGCCCTCTCATTCTCCTACACTGGAGCATCAAGTCTTCCTGGCGCCAAGGGCCTCTTCTCCTGTTGATGCCCAACAAGGCTTTGCTCTGCTACATATGCAACTGGACCAATGGATCCCTCCATGTGTACTTCTTGGTTGGTGTTTTAGACTCTGCGAGCTCTGGTTTGTTGATATGGTTGTTCTTCTTATGGGGTTGCAAACACCTTCAGCTCCTTCAGTTTTTTTCTCTAACTCCTCCACTGGGGACCCTATGATCAGTTCAATGGTTGGATGTCCAGCTGACAGGAGCTATATCAGGTTCCTGTCAGCATGTACTTCTTAACATCTGCAATAGTGTCTGGGTTTGGTGACTGTATATGAGATGGATGTCTAGGTGGGGCAGTCTCTGGATGGCCTTTCCTTCAGACTCTGCTCCACACTTTGTCTCTGTATATGTTCCCATGAGAATTTGGTTACGCCTTCAAAGAAGGACTGAAGTACTCACACTTCAGTCTTCCTTCTTCAGCTTCATGTGTCCCTTGAATTATATGTTCTGTATTCCTAGCTTTTGAACTAATATTCATTTATCAGTGAGTGCATACTATGCGTTTTCTTTTGTGATTTGCTTACCTCACTCAGCATGATATTGTCTAGTTCTATCCATTTTCCTAAGAATTTCATGAACTCACTCTTTTTAAAAGGTGAGTAGTACTCCATTGTGTAAATGTACCACATTTTCTGTATCTATTCCTCTGTTGAAGGACATCTGGGTTCTTTCCAGCCTCTGGTTATTATGATAAAGACTACTATGGACATAGAGGAGCATGTTATATGTTGGAAAATCTTTTGGGTATATGCCCAGGAGTGGTAGAGCCAGGTCCTCAGGTAATACTATGCCAAATTTTCTGAGGAACCAACAGACTGATTTCCAGAATGATTGTTCCAACTTGCAATCCCACCAACAATGAATAAGTGTTCCCTTTTCTCCACATCCTTACCAACATCTGCTGTCACTGAATTTTTTTATCTTAGCCATTCTGACTGGTGTGAGGTAGAATCTCAGGGTTGTTTTGATTTGCATTGCCCTGATGATTAAGGATGTTGAACATTTTAAAAGTGTTTCTCCACAATTCTAGTATCCTTAGTTGAGAATTCTTTGTTTAGCCCCATACCCCGTTTTAAAGAACAATGAACTAACTAGTACCCCCAGAGCTCATGTCTCTAGCTGCATATATAGCAGAAGATGGCCTAGTTGGCCATCATTGGGAAGAGAGGCCCCTTGGTCATGCAAACTTTATATACCCCAGTACAGGGGAATGCCAAGGCCAAGATTTGGGAGTGGGTGGGTAGGGGAGCAGGGTGTGGGAGGTGGGAGGGTTTAGGGGACTTTCAGGATAAAATTTGAAATGTAAATGAAGAAAATATCTAATAAAATTGGGAAAAAAAATAAAAAGGGTTATTTGGTTCTTTGGAGTCCAATCCTTGAATTCTTTGTGTATACTGGGTATTAGTCCACTATGGGGCATAGGATTGCTAAAGATTGTTTCCCAATCTGGTGGTTGCTGTTTTGTCCTATTGACAGTTTCCTTTGCTTTACAGAAGCTTTGCAATTTTATGAGGTCCCATTTGTCAATTCTTGATCTCAGAACATAAGTCATTTGTGTTCTGTTCAGGAGTTCTTCCCCTGTGCCCACATACTGAAGCTCTTCTCCACTTTCTCTTCTATTAGTTTCAGTATCTCTGGTTTTATGTGGAAGTCCTTGATCCACGTGGACTTGTGCTTTGCACAAGAAGATAAGAATGGATTGATTTGCATTTTTTCTACATGTAGACTGCCAATTGAGCAAGCACCATTTGTTGAAAATACTGTCTGTTTTTCCACTGGATGATTTTAACTCCTTTGTCAAAGATCAAGTTGTAATAGGTGTGTGGGTTCGTTTCTGGTTCTTCAGTTTTATTACATTGATCTTCCTGTCTGTCGGTGTACCATTACCATGCAGTTTTTATCACAATTGCTCTGTAGTACAGCTTGAGGTCAGGAATGGTAATTCCCCCAGAAGTAAGCTTCAATATGTTACTTTTATTTACACACTGTTCTTAAGAGATCCTAGTGCTTATTTTTAGTCAAACTACTCCTTTAATTTCACAAAAACCTACTGGGTAGGTCTTTATATATTCAGAAGGCTTTATGTATTGGCATAACCATCAAAGAAATTGTCCTTATCAGAATCTTAAATTCAAGGCAGCACTTAGGTCCTTCTGGATATTCAATAGCTACTGTCAATCATTCCAGAAAGAACAGGACAAATCCTCAGATATATGGCCCATTTCTGAATGAACCCCCAGTGATAACAGTAGTCTTTCTTTGTTCACTCACACATCTGTTCAACTATTAAATTCTCTTGCCTATGCAGTGAGAAGGGCTCATTTCCTTGGAGAGAAAGCCTAAGAATCCTCTATATCTTCCTTGTAGAAAGCCCTAAGCTGATTAACCATTAACAGGAGTTATAGTTAAATATTTTCATGAACTTTCTCATTTTCCTCTTCTCTTCTCTTCTCTTCTCTTCTCTTCTCTTCTCTTCTCTTCTCTTCTCTTCTCTTCTCTTCTCTTCTCTTCTCTTCTCTTCTCTTCTCTTGATACTCCCCTTGACTTATGTTGTCTACTCAACTCAGACTTCTGAGGAGGGCCTAAATCTAAACCATTTTAACGTTTCTTCCTATAAACTAAGTTTAAAAAAGATAATTACTTTTCCCCATACTAAGTATAATCCCAAGTTTTGCAATCTTTTAAAGAGATCTTAAAATAGGTACTGTATACTTTTAAAGGCTAGTCAACCCCAATCTGCCAAAATATCCCAAAATACTGACTCTGCTTGATGTTAATTTGATTATCTGCCAGAACAAGTCCTACCAACTACTTGGATCATTTACTGATCCCAACATTATTGCCTAAACAATGACACTCATGATTTGACTTTACATTTTACACCTTAGAGGCAAGCTGCCTTGTTGAATACGTTTATACTGTACTGCAACCTAATTCCATATATAAAACTGTTTTAAATATCAAATAGAATTTAAAGTGGAAGTTCAGGTTATAAAAGATTCTATTAAGTTAATGCAAATGTTAACCTGTATATGATTTAAAATTATTCCCAACAGCAGAAAAATGCAAAAGTAAACAAATAACCATGGCTATATATATAGAAGCATATGTATTTGTTTTTCAGGCCTGCTTTCATGCCTAGGTTTTATAAAATGCAGAACTGTCATCTGAGTCAATCATTAATCAAGGGAACACTCCCAAAGACCTGCCTCTGGGACAAACTTATTGAAGCACTTTTCAATTAAGGTTTCTCTTTCCCAAATTTTAAATATACTAAAATAAAAATGTTTAAGTAAAAGAGCATTCTATCATTTGTCAAAGTACTTTTACTTTTGAGATGTGGAGTGAGTGTGTATGTACTTCATAGAAACACACTTTCATTTTTTACATGTCTTTGTAAAGAATAAGTTCATATAAATTTATTGTGACAAACTTAATGAACTTATTTCCTTCAAACAGCATTAACACCCTTATGATTATTCAGTTTACATATAAATATACTAATATGTATTATTAAACAATTAGCAGAGTTAAATTTACGTTACATTTCAAGAAAACCCGAATACATTTCTGCAGAGAAACTGCCTTTATTTTAATGTACAAATGTCCATCAATGAAAAATTAAAGTTAGTCAACTATTCATGTATTCTGAGAAGCTCAGAAATGAATAAAGGCTTAGCTTGTTAATAAAATCATAAAGTCCTAAAATTTGAACCAGTTATATAATCACAGAATGTTAAATTTGGGAGAAGCTTCATGATTTTTGTGGGTTTTTTTTTTTCTAATATTCCCATAGTCTTCTTTTACAGGTAGATTGTTTGTGGATGGTTTTTGGTGTTGTTGTTGATGTTGTTGTTATTTGTTTGTGGTATCTTTTTTCATGAAGATCGTATTTTCTAATTTATTCTTCTCTCATATATTACATTCCATCTGCAGTTTTTCTTCCCTAATTTCTTCCTAGTTCCTCTCACCCACCTTCCCTCTATGCCGCATTCACTGCTTCTCTATTTCCATTTAGAAAAGGACATGCGTCCACTGGATATCAACCAAATATGACATATCATGCTGCAAAAAGACTATGCACATCCCCTCCAATTAAAGCTAGAAGATCCAACACAGTAGGATGATGAAAAGGGTCACAAAAATCAGGCAAAAGAATAAGTGATAAGCCATGCTTCCATTGTTAGATGTACCATAAGAACATTATGCTACACAACCATACATATGTGGATAGGACCTAGGACAGACCCATAGATACTTCTTGGTTGTTGATTCAGTCTTTGTGCAACTCTATAAATCTAGGGTAGTTGTTTCTGTGGTTTTCTTGTGATGTCCTTGACTCCACTGGTTCCTACAATCTTTCTATCCCCTCTTCCACAGCATTCCCTGAGCTCTTGCTTACACTTGGCATCTGTCACTCTCAGTTACTGGATGAAGCCTCTCAGATAATGATTATGATAGGCTCCTGTCTAGAAGTATAGCAGAATATCATTAGGAATCATTGTTGAAGTAACTTTTATTCTCCTTGATTTAATTTTCATTTCTGAGGCTTACTGCCTCCATCTGCTAACATAATCCTAGTCCTTGAAGCTTCTAACTGCCATACAATCTAATATGTGCCAAGAACGTTTTCAGCCTCTGAGGCTTAATACTGAATAAGCTCACCATTTCTAGTTCTTTGTGAACTCTGGCTGGCAAATTCAATTCAGCTGTTCAGGCTCCAATTCTTCTCTAAGCTGACTGATGCAATATATCTTTTCTTTAGACCTCTGACTGAATTTCTCTTTTTGGACCCAAATTAAGTCTGGCAATCAGTCTTAATCATGTGGTTCCTTCTCATTCTCTGACCTGTCTGTCTTCATCTGTGACAAGCTTGTTCTCCCTCTGAAATCTGCCTCTCTATATCTGTCCCAGTAAAACTGACTCCTTCCTCTATCTTATGGCACCCTAAGCAGTTTCCCCTTCCTCTCTCTTCTCAAGAGATTTGACCATATCCTATTCTTTCAAATCTTTCTCTGATTTGTCACTTTCTCTTCCACTAAACTGGAGATCAGTTTTAAACATGGGTGCTTTTTTCTATAACCTAACTTTACTAATATTGTTTGGAATTAAAGGTGCATAATAAGGGCAATTCTCTATTCCAGCCAGAATGATTAAAGCTGTGTGCTAAAGTCTGAGCCAAACCATAACTAGAAACACTTGTTTTAATAAATAACACAATATTGGTATTCACAATGTGATGAAATATCCTACAACAAATCATTTCATTCTTTTTTTTTTGTCATTCATGCTGAGTTCTATCATAGGTGGCTGTTCAGCCTCTGGTTCTTGTCCTGCAGACAGGCTTCTGAGTAGGCTTCATCTCATAACGTGTGTCTCAAGTTGGATAAGACATTGATTGGCTACTGCTACAAATTCTGTGCCATTTTTGCCACTGGAATTCTGGCAGCCAAGAAAAAAATGTAGATGATTTTTTTTTTTTTACTACTTTTATTAGATATTTTCTTCATTTACATTTCAAGTGTTATCCAGCTAGTTCCCTATATCCTCCCCCCTCCCGGCCCTGCTCCCCTACCCACCCACTCCCACCCCTTGGCCCCTGCGTTCCCCTGTATTGGGGCATATAAAGTCTGCATAACCAAGGGGCCTCTCTTCCCACTGATGGCNGTCCATCCTTTGGATTGAGCTGCACAAATGCTCCCTTTAACTCTTTCAATGTGTGCTTTGTTCTTAATTCTAGGAAGGGGTGACGTGTCCACATTTTGACCTTCCTTCTTCTTGAGTATCATGTGTTTAGTAAATTGTTTCTTGGGTAGTCTAGGTTTCTGGGCTAATATCCACATATCAGTGAGTTTTTGGCTGAGTAGTGTTCCAATCACTCCTGGTAGCAGGAGTAGGCCTGCTAAGGTTACATATCCACTACTGATAGGAGTTTTTCTCTAGAGTCACCCTTGTAGATTCCTGGGAGTTTCCATTACACTAGATTTTATCTTGCCCCAGAGATGGTCCCCAATTTTAGTTGACTTTCCCAGTACTCTCTTCCTCCATCCCTCAACCTGTTTCCTCCACCTTCTGCTCCCAGTCTGTCTTCAGTTCACCTATGAAATCTATTCTCTTTCCCTTTCCTATGCAGAGTCACATGTCTCTCCACCCTTTGAATTCCCTGTTTTGCTATCCTCTCTGGGTCTGTGGATTTTAGCATGACTATCTTCTATTTTACAGATAATATGCAATTATAAGTGAGTACATACAGTGTTTGTCTTTCTGGGTCTAGGTTACCTCAGCCAAGATAATTCTTTTTACTAGTTCCAACTGTTTGTCTGTCAATTCCATGATGTCATTCTTTGTAACAGCTGAATAATACTCTATTGTGTAAATGCATCCCATTTTCTTTATATATTTATTAGATGAGGGACAGCTTGATTATTTCAAGTTTCTGGATTTTATGAATAAAACTGTTATGAACATAGTTGCTCATGTCATCTTGTGATAGAGCATAATTTATTTTAGGTATATGACCAAGAGTGGTATAGTTGGGTCTTAAGATAGATCAATTCTCAGTTTTCTAAGAAACCATCATTTTGATTTCCAAACTGGATGTATACAATTGCACTCCCACTAGCAATGGAGGAGTATCATTTCTTGCTCTAAATTCTCTCCAGTATGAGCTGTCACTTGTTACTGTTTTAACACTATTGTGACATGTATAATCTCGACTATCACAGTCATTTAATATTAATTGCCATACTGTCTAAGAATGTTAAACATTTCTTTAAATATTTATTGTCCATTTGAGATTTCTGTATGACTCAGAAAATTATGTGTTTAGATTTTTATTCTATTTTATTGGATATTTTATTTATTTACATTTCATATGTTATCCCTCTTCCTGGTTTCCCCTCCAGAAACCACCTATCCCATCTCCCTCCTCCTGATTCTATGAGGTTGCTCCCCCACTTAACCTTTGCTGCCTCTCCACCTAGCCATTTCTCTACACTGGAGCATCAGATTATTTAGTTTGTTGGTGTCACATTTTTTGTATTATTCATATATGTATATAGATGTTAACCTTGTGTCAGATGTTGAGCTGGTAAAAGCCTTCTCCCATTCTGTAGGCTGAAGTTTTGTCCTATTGAAGGTTTCTTTTGCTTTACAGAAGCCTTTCAGTTTCATGATGTTTTCATCATTGTTTATTTTAGTACCTTTGCTATCATTTTTCTCTTTACAAAATTGTCTCCTTTCCTAATGAAATCAAGAATATTCACCACTTCCTCTTCTATCAAGTTCATTGTATCTGATTTAATGTTTAGGTCTTATCATGATGATGAATATAGTTCTATTTGTATTTTTCTATGTAGAGAGCCGCGCCCGAGCTGGTTCTGCCTCCATTCCAAGTTGGCACCAACATCCTGTCACCACCCCCAGCCTGGGACAAGCAAACAAGTTCAGTGCACATGCGCTTGTGACAAAGCCATGTAAGTCACCGCCCATCCTAGGGCATAACTTGAGGTAATGGGCAGTCAGCCAATCCTGACGATACAAGTCACACTGAGGTGTATTTAAGCAGAAAACATTTTGGGCTCACTCTCTTTCTCCGCATGATGTAATAAAGGTATGCTTGCAGAAGGATTCTGGTGGCCATGTCTGTTCTTGCTGGCGAGGCGGTAATGTGGCCACTTACATTTCTACATTCAGGCATCAAGTTAGACTAGCAATATTTGTTAAAGATGCTTTATTTTTCCATTGTATATTTATAGGTTCCTTTTAAACAATTGAGTGTCATAGGTGTGTGGATTTACCTCAGTGCTTTCAATTTGATTCCATTAATGAACGAGTTTGATTTTAGGCCAATATTATACTGCTTTTTTTTTTTTTTTTTTTTTAATTACTATAGCTCTGTAGAACAGCTTGAAATCAAGGATGATGATACCACTAGAAGTTCTTTTATTGTATTGGTATTATTTTACTGTATTTAATTCATCTGTTGTCAGCTTCTTCTAGAAAATCTTTATAGAGTAGCAATGGGATTTCCCATCATTTCTATACTATATACCAACAGAAAACAGATGAGGATGCATTCAGGCAACTATTAGACTGAGCACTGGGTTTCTAATGGAGGAGATAAAGAGAGGACTGAAGGAGCGTAAGGGGTTTACAATACCATAGGAAGAACAACAATATCAACCAACCAGAAATCCCCAGAGCTTCCATGAACTGAACCACCAATCAAAGTGTACACATGGAAGGACCCATGGCTCCAGCTCCATATGTAACCAAGGATGGTCTTATCTGGCATCAATGGGAGGGGAGGCCCTTGGTGCTAAGAACGCTCCATACCTCAGTGTAGGGGAATGCTAAGGAGGTAAGTGGGGAGTAGGTGAGTGGGGGGACTCACTCATAGAAGCAGGGGTTAGTATAGAGGGTTTATAGAGGAGAAACAGGGAAGGGGGATAACATTTGAAATGTAAAAATGTCAAATAACCAATAAAAATTAAAAACAAAGAAAATAATGCCAAAGACATGGTTAAGTGTAAAAGGAATTTTAATATCAATATCAAATTTTAATATCAAAGGATAATTTAAGAGCACTGAAATATTTTACTAAGCATTCTTTATTTAAAGCTTGCTATAGAATTTTTGCTTACTATATAAACATTTTAAAACTAAACTGAGCAAACTAAACATGACACAGAATGTGAAACTTTGAGAGCTGTTCATAAAAATTTTAATTAAATACCAACTTATCTTTTAGAATATCTTTGTCAGTTTCTGAAATTATAATATAATTTTATCACATAATCATGTGTAAAATGCCTTTGAGTAGGTAGGGGACAAGAAGAACTGACAAATTCAGCTATGGTAGGCTCACTTGAGAGAGAGAGCTCAGTTTAGAAAGCCAGCTGACTACCTCAGCTTCTTCAGTCAATTTCTGCTGCCTGTTTTCAAGCCTTCTATTTGATGATATGACCTTGGTTTCAATGATTCTACTTCTATTATCTCAGTTGTGAACTCCTGACTTGATATTTTGCTATCTACACACTGCTTCTGTTTGCTTCTTCCTATTTGGTCTTTTCCTTTTGTTCACTGCTTGCTTAATAATTCCCCCAATGAAAGAGCTAGAGAAAGTACCCAATGAGCAGAAGGGGTCTGCAATCCTAAAAGAGGAAAAACAATATGAAATAACTAGAACCCCAAGAGCTCGTGACTCCAGCTGCATATGTAGCAGAAGATGGCCTAGTTGGCCATCATTGGGAAGAGAGGCCCCTTGGTATTGCAAACTGGATATGCCCCAATACAGGGGAATGCCAAGGCCAAGAAGTAGGAGTGGGTGGGTAGAGGAGCAGGGCGGGGGAAGGGTATAGGGAACTTTTGGGATAGCATTTGAAATGTAAATTAAGAAAATATCTAATAAAAAAGAAAAACAACAAATAAAAAAAATTCATAGTATTTGGAGGTTTCAACTTCCAATCATCACATATTTCTAAATATATGTACCAATATTTACTTCATTCTCTGAATTGCTAAATACCAGGCAAAAATGTCAGCAAATTTATGAGGGAATAGATCAATGAATTAGTGGTTTAAAAGCTTAAAATTATCTCATAGAAAATTCAGATTTTGTTCCTAGCACTCATAGAGAAAAACACTCATTTGCAACCCCTCTTCTGGAGAATTTGATAACTTCTGAACTCTGAAGCCATTAGGCATGCATGGAATATACATATATACACGCAGACATACACTAATAAATATAAAATAAGATAATCTTAAATTTTTTAAATGATTAGTACTACAGTAAAGTTATATTACATAGGAATAAGACCTCTTGCAATAGGAAGCAAGCTATGGTATTAATATTTGTAAGCATATTAAAAGAATGTTTTTATCCTTAGAAAGACTGAGAATATAGAGAGTAGAATGAATATCAGGTAGTGTATCACATATGATTTTCCAGGATCACAACTTATTCTCAGGAGTAGTTACATATCACAATATTAGGAATATGTTCAGAATTGAAAGGCCTGGAGGAAAGAGAGAAAATTAACAGTTGTATATATGTGGAAACTTGTTCTTATTTGTAAGATGTGATAACCTATTATTATTATTTTTTTTGCAATATTATAATATTGGAGTCTGGCTGATTCATGAAGAAAACTATAATTATTCAGTTCATAGTTGTAGATTTAGCAATGTAGATTTGGCAACCAGAGGGCAGCAACTGATGGTAGTTTCATGCTCTATCCTAACCTGGCAGAAAGTAACAGGTGGTAGGAGTATAAGTAGGCAAATGCAGAAGTGATGAGGAGCCAGAGGTTTATTTAGAGAGCCAGAGCTTCATAAACCATATTCTTTCACTAAATTGTATCACTCATTGCTGTGTTCATGAGTAATCTGCTTCCTGATGCAAGTACCTCATTTTTTACTTCACCTATAGCATTTGGACTTGAAGAAGTCAGTCCTATCATAAGTTTTGGTAGGCAAAACCCATAAGAAAAGTATGGCATGAAGTTAAAAAAAAGGGGTTTTAGGAATCTTTGTTTTAGTTTTTCATAGGTAGAGAAAAGGCAATATCCTTGAATCTTCTCTAAGTCCTATTGTGTAAGTATAGTGTTTTACAATGTACTTTCTGGGTTGCAAATAGCAGGACTTTCTTAATCTCTGGTCCCATTTTCCATGATTATACAGCTTAGACAAAATCTGGTATTGGCACTAGTTATAATGTGTTCTATATTGAAGGAAGGAGATTTCTATGTACATAAACTTAATTTTCTTTTTTCCTGTGGGTATCACACAGCCAGTCCACTGTTAAATTCAACAGCTACCTTTTCTGTTAGGTTTCTCCAAATTAAATAGGTCAGGAATATCTATAAAAAAATAAATATAGCTTGTCTGCCTAAATCTGCAGATTTTGGAGTGAGTATCAAGACTTATCAGAGTTCTTTCAAACTGAAGTGACCTTCATTCACTTGGCAAGACTGTAGAGGGCACAATTATAAAGGGATAAAGCTTGAGTGAAAGGCTAAGAACTTATTACACAAACGACACATAGATAATATGTGACTGCAAGCTGTTAGTGATTCATATCTGCCTTTCAGAACACAGGATTTAAAAAAGTCTTTTCACAACAGAGTTTTCTTATTAGTCACTCTGCTTCCTTTTTAATTAATTTCACTGAATTTCATGTGGGATAATGTTTGAAAAGAAGGGATTACAAATGAGCTCAGCTTTATTGTTCTACTCCCTCTGCACTAAAACATTATTGGAAAAATTCAGTCAAGGAAGGAAAATACTAAGAAAAGCACTAAGAAAAGTTTGTTGGAAAAAAAAAAAAAGAAAATTTTGATTGGAAATGAGGACATGAGTGGTAGGTGTTTAACATGCTTATTGTGGCCAGTGGGAAGATGAAGGAATTAGCTGTTGTCTCATCTTATTATTTGTCACAAGACTTTATACATAATAAAACGTTTCTTTTTTATTAGATATTTTCTTTACTTACATTTCAAATGTTATCTCAAAAGTTCCCTATACCCCCACACCCTGCTCCCCTACCCACCCACTCACACTTCTTGGCCCTGGTGTTCCCCTGTGCTGGGGCATATAAAGTTTGCAAGACCAAGGGGCCTCTCTTCCCAATGATGTCCGATGAGGTCATCTTCTGCTACATATGCAGCTAGAGACATGAGCTCTGGGGGTTCTGGTTAATTCATATTGTTGTTCCACCTATAGGAATGCAGACCCCTTCAGTTCCTTTGGTGCTTTCTATAGCTCCTCCATTGGGGTCCCTGTGTTCCATCCTAATGATGACTGTGAGCATCCACTTCTGTATTTGAAATGTCACTGTACACAATGACGTTGTATATTTGGTGGACCCAGAGTTAAAATAAAGAAGACCATTTTTTTCACAGTCTGTATTTTCCTTTAAGTGAATTATAATATGCATAAAAAGTGGCTATGTATGATATTGTACTGTCTAAGTACAGTGATTTAATTATGCATTCTATTGATATTTGAAAGCATCATTGGCAATTTTATACTACAACAATACAAATATTTGGGCTAGAATCATTTACTCTTTGTTGGGAGGGAGGTGGGCGCATTATACTACCCAGGTTGTTCTGAAAATCTTGTGAGGTAGGCTACTTTTCATGCTTCTTAACTATTTAGCAAATTATTTTTTTCCTGGAGTGCTTCTTTATTTTTTTCCTTTCCACTTAACATTCTGTGCATTTTATGATTGACATGTGTTCCAAATCAGTTGGAATTAATATTTGGGAGATAGCTGTACATCATTTGGTTTGGTGTGAAAAACACTTTATTGCATTGAGTGATTCTTTGTCTTAATTTCCAATTATTTTATTATATCAGTGGTTTGAAGTCTCATGGTTGTTTGTGCTCCTTCACCAAGGGATTATTCAATCTTATGATTTTAACTAAAACTTTTGATTAAGTAAATTATTAACAAAAGAATATTGATAACAGACTAAATCTATATTGTTTCCTTTAGATAAAATTCCAGATTATCTTTAACATAGCAGTGTGTGTATGTGTGTGTGCACATATGGACACATGCATGCATTCATGTGTGCACTTGCATATGTGTGAGTGCTGCATGCAACTTAGTACATGATTTTGTATGCCTGTGTGGAGAGCAGAAGTTGATGTGGGGTGCCTTCCATATAATCCTTAATTAATATCAATGTTATTTTAGACACAGGTGTCTTATTGGTTATGGAGCTCACGTTTTTTAGACACTACTTGGCCAGACATTCCCTGGGATCTACCAATTTCTGTCCTTCCCAGCATGGGAGATTAAGACGATTGCCACTGTACTGGATTTTATTGTGGCTACTGGAGATATGAATGCAGGTTTTCATGCATGCATAACAAGCATGCTATGTACATTGAAAACCTCCCTAGCCTTTATACTATAGCTTAATTTTAAATTGATTTCTGAATCTTTACATAGTCTTGCTCCTAATTCAAGGCAAACTATTCAAAACCAACTTCCTCTAATGCATTGTTCCTGGATATTCTTTGTCTCCTGTTATAGATTTTGATAAAGTATTGTGGGGATATTTTTCAAACGCATATTTGCCATGCTTTTGTGTCAAGTACTCTAGCTTCTAAGGTCATTTGACAGTAGTAGGCCCAAGATGACCTAAGCATATAAGTCATTGAATAACTCAGAAATTATTTCACATAAATGAGTGAATTAATTAAGAAGTCAAATTTTCTGAACCTACATCCTGTTAATATTTAAGTTACTCTACATTTCTTACTACAATTTTTTCCTCAGGTTTTATCATTTGTGTATATTTTATAAATGTACA
>LR753308.1:3007937-3076282 GCA_902729485.2 Mus minutoides | reverse complement strand
TATATATATATATATATATATATATATATATATATATATATATATATGCATACACATATGCACACACACACACACACACTGAGCATATCTAGGGTTTCTGGTATGATCATGTGTGGGAGTTATATACTGTAGTTTTGCCATCTTAGTACTGGCTACACCACCATGGTAAATCATTTCTCTTGCCTTATCCAACAACCTATTCATTACCAATAGATCCACAGAGAAAAATTGGGTTCTTTGAGAGTCACCTATCAATGACATAATGTTGATGGATGGAGTCAATATTGTGCAGATTGTATAACCACAATTTCTAATATTTCATAGGTAAAGAGCCTTTCTTATATAGAATATAATGTTTTCAGAGCTAGCTTCTCCAAATTATCATCCCTTCTCCACCAAGTTCTGTAGACATTTTGAGAGAGTGATATAGAAGTCTCATTTAGAAGTTTAGTTGAGTACTCATCAGTTACATTATTTCAATTGAGTCAATTTTATCCTATTTGTCTAGATTTTAACATTGTTTATAATTTTCCATGAAAATTAATTAATATGAATTAGATTGTGTATAAAGGAGCTAAACAGATTTTATTTTATCTTGATTCTTTCTTTACTAAATGGGACAGGATATACATAATTTTCTGTGTCTTGATTTCTACATCTGTAAAAGGGAATTAATGACCAAAGTCTTAGTGTTAGGATGAATAAATTCATGGGTCTGAAGCTGTTGCTGGAAATATTAAAAAGACTATAAATATCCTGTGCTACACTGGGCACTGGCAGGCCACATGGCACCAGCAGGATATTCTCATCTCAGCAGACACCTGACTTGCTAGTTTCTTTTGGTGGGTCATTGCCACAACAGTCCCATGCAATGACTACCCATCTTTCCGTTAGATATCACAATACCCAGTAACCCAGTAAAATCAAAACTCTTGAAGGTGATAATTAACCATTCAGATTTATATAACAATAAATTCTCAATTCACAAGAATCTCACATAATAATTTCAGAGCCAAATGATAATGATACAAGCTGTACATCTAGATTAGACAACTTATCCCAATTATATTATCCTTTTATGATATTCATAACTACCTGTTGCTATTTAAAACCATGTGGAATCTAGATCTTCCTCTCTCTCCATCTTCCTCTCTCACCCATGTCCATCCCTTCAACTCTTTGCTCCACCTCTCTTGTCCCTGTTCAACCACAGGCCACTTGTTCTGTAAATAATTAAATTAATTGCATGGAGAAAATCCTGCTAGAGAAGCTTTCCATCACTATTTGCTTTTAATAAATACTGTGCTATAGCTATTACCATGACATAATTACATTATTTGCATTCACATTTAATTTGTGCATACATTATTGTGATCAAATATTTAAAACAGCATTTTCTATATTTTGAGAAAAAACCTAATGTACAAGATGTTAAATCATTGAGTTTAAGTTGATTATATGATAAATTACCAAAGCTCCTTAACCAAATCTTCTAAATACAAGGACTATAATTAGAAAACTTATAGTTTAAGTAATACTTTTGAAGTAAGTATTTTTAGATTCATTAAACATCTCTAATATCATTAAGTAATATTTTAATAATGCATGTTACATAATTTGTCTTAAGTGAAAGTATAATGGTTACCAGTAGGGTATTTTTTTATAAGGACATCTAGCATAGATTTATTAAATTAATTTTGGAAAGTTAATTAATTTAAATCAAATAAATGTAATTATTTCAGAATAAATGAGAAATAGGTTTGAATTAAAATTTTTATTTAAGGAGTCAAAGATTTCTGCTAATACAAGTATCATATAAGGAATGTTCCTCTTATTGGGTTGCAGACCCCTTTAGCTCCTTGGGTACTTTCACTAGCTCCTTTATTAGGGGTCCTGTGTTCCATCCAATATATGACTGTGAGCATCCACTTCTGTATTTGCCAGGCATTGGCATAGCCTCGCAAGAGAGAGCTATGTCAGTGTCCTGTCAGCAATATCTTTCTGGCATATGCAATAGTGTCTGGGTTTGGTGGTTGTATATGGGATGGATCCCCGGGTGGGGCAGTCTCTGGATGGTCTTTCCTTCAGTCTCAGCTACCAACTTTGTTTCTGTAAATTCTTCTATGGATATTTGTTCCCCATTTTAAGAAAGAGCAAAGTATCCACACTTTGGTTTTCTGTGGGGAGCGGCACGGCCCCATGGGCCAAAGATGGCGCCCTGGCTCTATACTAAAGCCCTGTGACCTAGCTTGTTTACCACAGTCTCAATCATGCACAGTAAAAGCATCACGTGTAACTTATTGGAGAGGTTAGTGCAACATCTCGTGATACCATTCTATCAAACAATCTTGCATGCTGCCTGGGATGTGTGCATCTATGTTTGGGTGGTGTGAGGTGATGTGAGTGACTGGAAGAGGATAATTGTGGACAGTCCCAGAGGATGAGATTTTAATTGAACTGATGAGAGGATTGATGACTGACTGACAGAATTGATGAGAGATTGAAAGCTGGGGAAGCTGCTAGAAACCTCCGAATAAAGAGAAGTGGCTGCAGCTGCTTTGAACCTGCTTTGGAGTAGGTGTCATTTATTCCTACTCTTTGCTGGTCAGAGATTGGGGCTGCGACAGACTTGCTTCTCTATTCTTATCTCCTTGTACTAAGGTCAAGTCTAAATGGATCAAAAAACTACACATAAAACAGACACTGAAACTTATAGAGAAGAAAGTGGGGAAAGCCTCGAATATATGGATGGGCACAGGGGAAAAAATATCTGAACAGAAGAGCAATGCATTGTTCTGTAAGATCAAGAATTGACAAATAGGACTTCATAAAATTGCAAAGCTTCTGTAAGGTAAAAGACACTGTCAATAAGACAAAAAGGACACCAACCGATTGGGAAAGGATATTTACCAGTCCTAAATCAGATACAGGGCTAATATTAAATAAATGTAAAGAACTCAAGAAGATGGACTCCAGAAAATCAAATAACCCTATTAAAATGAAAGTCTTGGGCAAATGGATGCATCTGGAGGATGTCATCCTTAGTGAGATAACCCAATCACAAAAGAAGTCACTAGATATGCACTCACTGATAAGCGGATATTAGCACAGAATCTTAGAATACCCAAGATACCATTTGCAAAACACAAGAAAATCAAGAAGAAGAAAGACCAGCGTGTGGATACTTCATTCCTCCTTAGAATAGGGAACAAAATACCCATGAAAGGAGTTACAGAGACAAAGTTTGGAGCTAAGACCAAAGGATGGACTATCCAGAGACTACCCCACCTGGGGACCCATCCCATAATCAGTCACCAAACCTAGAAACTATTGCATATGCCAGCAAGAGTTTCCTGAAGGGATCCTGATATAGCTGTCTTGTATGAGGATATGACAGTGCCTGGCAAATACAGAAATAGATGCTCACAGTCATCTATATGATGGAACACAGGGCCCCTAATGCAGAAGCTAGAGAAAGTTCCCCAGGAGCTGAAGGGGTCTGCAACTAAGTGGTTTCTGAACTAAGTCTGTTTGATGAAAGAAATATTTTCTAAATAATTGATATTATTTACCCCTTTAATATTTGTAATTTTAACTTTAGTAGGATTTTAGATTATACTGTAATTCCCATGTTTAACAAAGAATTATATTTATCTCTGATTATTAACTAATTTACATTAATTAGTTGATATCATTAAAAGAAATTAATAATCTTTCGTTATTATCTTATCTTTAAAAAGTGTTTTCTGAATAATGAAGTGAACAACTAATTAAACATCATGTACTTAAGGATGAAAGAGTCCTAATTCATAAACTATTTCAGTGCCTTTATTTTAAAAAAAGAAAAAATTAGGACCACTGAATCACAAAATCTATCAAAAGTAAATCAGAGCATAATAATGACTATGAATGTTAGTAAATTATTTTTCTTAATCCAATAAACTTTTATAATACTGTAAACTAATTATGTTTCAACAAGTATTTAAACCTTTCTTCTCTATACTAATAAAATATATTTTTTTGCAATTCAGCCTTAAAAAGGTAAAGATGATTAATATGCATGATTAAACTAGTGGTGCTTAGATACTCTAAAAAATAAACTAATAAATGGAAATATGATGCTCATTTGTTATTCTTAATTTTGGTGAAGACAGATACATTAAGCAGGTTACAAGAGTCTTTGTTATCTTCATTTTTCTTTAGTTTGGTTTTGCATTTATAGATGCTTCTTATCTCTGTTCTTATGTTGTTCAACTCATATTGAATCATTAATAGTTTATGTTTTCAATGTTGTACCTATAAAAGATAAAAATTAAGAAGTGCACATAAGAAAACACACAGACACACACAGACACACACAGGGAATACTCAGTGGATCTTCAACATCAATCAGTGAGAAATCAGCCATTATAAATTTTGAGATGGCAAATTTTTTTGTACATATAAAATCCCTGAAGCTTCCATAAGAAATCAGGAATGAAATAATAAAAAAGAAAAGAAAAGGAAAAGTATAAGGGCTAAAACTGAAATAAAACAAACAGTGTACTCTTTGTTGATGATATCCAACATTTGTGATTTAAGAAGCAGAAAAAAAGAAAAAAAAAACTTAGTGAATACTCAATGGATCTTCAACATCAATCAGGGATAAAGTAGCCATTAATAATTTTGAGATGACAAATTTTCTTGTATATCTAAAATCTCTGTCAGCTTCCTCCAGAAGACAAGAAAGAAATAAGAATAGAGAAAAGAAAAAGAAAACGTATACAAGTCAAAACAAAACCAAAACATACAGTGCACTATTGGTTGATGGAGTCCAACTTTTTGAGTGTGATTTTCCAGCTTTTTGGTGAAGTGGAGACATCTTATCATTTCCATTATTTCTCTTTTCTTTTTCTGTTTTTTTTTCTCGCTGTTTTTTTTTCTTCACTTATGAAATGCATCTGAGAGTAATTTCCCCTTCCTGTAGTCCCTGTAGCTTCTCTCCCTACCTCCTCTCTCCTCTCTCCTACCTTCACTCCTCCTACATTTCCCTTAAAAATGAGCAGGCCTCCTAGGTATATCAACAGATTTTGCCATTACAAGGAACAATAAGACTAGTTACAAACCTTGATTTCAGGGCTCCAGGAGAAACACAGTAAGAAGAAAAGAGTACCAAGAGCAGGAGAGTCAGAGACACTCCACTCCCACTGTTGGGAGTGTTACAAATCATCATGCTAACAAACAAAACATACAAGAAGAAAACCAAGAATAGATCCAATCAGGCTTTGTCCCTTCAGTCTCTGTGAGTCCCTATAAGTTGATTGTGTGGGCTGTGATTGTCTGGTGTCCTTGGCCCTTCTGGCTCCTAAATTCTTCTTTTCCTACTTCCATGGGAATCAGTGACTTCCAATTTCATTCCTATTTTTTCTAGTCTATACATATGTTTTATTCACATCCCCTCCCAATCTCAGCCCCCTCCCTCTTCTCTTCCCAGTTCTACCCTTACAAATCTCTCTTCCCATTGCTCATTCCACTGCTTAGAGAAGGGAAGTTCCCTTTGTCTACCACACCACCCTCGGACATCTAGTCCCAGCAGGACTAGGCACATCTTCTTCCACTGTGGCCCAAACAGGCAGTCCAGGTAGGGGGCAGGGGATCCAATGGAAAGGAACCAAGACTGAGACAGCTCCTTCTCCACTTGTTTGTGGATCTAGATGAAGACCAAACTGCAAATTTGCTAGAAATGTGTAGAAAATCTAGGTCAAGCTTCTGATGTTACCTGGTTGGTGGCCATGAGCTTCCTTTGAGCCCCCATGGTCCAACACTATGGATCATCTTGTGGTGTCCCTGACCCCTTGACTTGTATACTTCTTTCCCCAGCTCTTAAACAAGACTTCTTGGGCTATACCTGATGTTAGACTGTGGGTCTCTGGATCTGCCTTTACCCACTGTTGTATGAAGCCTTTCAAGATATAGTTATGGTATGTTCCTTTCTGCAAGCATAGCAGAGTATCATTAAGAACTCTGGGGTGAGTTCCTTCACATGGGATGTGTCTCCAGTTAAGGAAGGCATTTGTTGACTGTTCCTTCAGTCTCTGCTCAATCTTTATTCCTGCTCATCTTATAGGCAGGACAAATTTTGAGTTGAAGGTATTGTGAGTAGATTGATGTTGCTCTCACTCTTTTGGAAGTTCTTCTTGGATACAAGAGGTGGGACTTCTGATTCTGTATCTCCCTCTGGTAAGAATCCTTGCTAGGCTCACCCTTATAGACTCCCAGTATCCTCTCCCAGTCCAAGACCTCCAGCTAGTTACCAGAGATACCCCCTGTGGGATTTTAAATCATGCTGGAAAGCTTGGTGTGTAGAGCGGGTTGAGACATGGGAGAATTGGTGGGCACACACCTAAGACTTAAGTGACTCTCTGTTCCTTGCATGATTCATGGCATGGAACATGTGCCATGCTCTTCACATAAAAAAAAAAAAAATGTGCCCTATGATCATGTAGGCCCAAAACAGAGTTCCCCATGCTAATGAGGTACCTAGAGACCCTAAGGTCTTAGCCAATAAACTTTGTTTCCAAATATTCTTCCCTTGAAAGGGTATTTAATCTTAGGTCAGATCTTGAGAATGGGGTTTATGCATCCATTTCTGATCATGAACAACCAATAAACTGTTTAGAACCATGGAATGTTAATTTCACCAGGATGTACAATGCGGAGCCATGGAGAAAGCATTTGACTACAGAGCCAAAGGTTTGTCCTCCAATAGAAGGCTTTTCTTGTGCTTTCAGCCAAAATATTCACCAAGCCTGCTTCCATCAAGCTAAGGAAAATAATTCCTGGAACAAGCCAGAGCTCTCCTTTCCCCTCACTTCCCTGGGGCTAAATCCTATCTGAAGTCCTTAAACCCCAACTCCATTCTCTGTTATTCTGTGACTCTCAGCAGTGTCTGAATGTCCTAGAGCCTGAGAACCCTCTCCCCAATCCTTGGTGCAGGCCTGGGGACTCAGCTTTGGCTTTTCTCCCATGCCTGGCACCCAACCCAGGGGCCTACAGCATGAGATAACCACAATTAAACTTCAAGAGGTTTTGCCAAGCAGCAGGACAAACGTGGACCCACATACCCTACTGATTCCTATTCTCAAGCGAGCCCTCTCCTGCTGCAGTCACACCCTCTACTACCCAGTTTCCTCTCTCCAACCACCACAGATGACTAATTTCTCCTTCTGAGTGAGATTCTTGCATTTATTCTTTGCTACCTATTCAGTTAACGGTTGGTCCTGACTCTTATTTATACCTACAATAATTATCTAAAGAAGCTGAAATAAGATGCAATGACTTCTAAAGAAAACTTCTGTTATGATTCTGGGGGTTTAGCCCATGAGTCAATACAATGGAGTCTTCTTTTCACAGTAGTCCTGACAAATACAGGTTTTTAAAATTGTTTTGTTTTGTTTGTTTGTTAGCTTTTGGGTTTTTTTTTTTTTTTAGCTTTTTATGTAAGTATGTATATATGTATTTATTTATTTATTTTGCCTACATGCAGTTTCTTACACAAGTTAAACTTTATAAGCATATGTAGGCTTTTAGAGCTCATTGTTATTCAGAAAATTAGATATAATTTCAGCACCTTGAAGAGTTGGCCAGGATAACAGGAAGCCTGAGTATTTTCTGCATTAGGCCCTGGACAATGACTTCTGGGCCACTTGGAGAAGCATTCATTTTTTAATGTCATATGGACAGAACACAACAATTCATTTTTTTTTCCTGATAAGTTCAATTCTAAGTAGGCCTTTATGAATGTTTTAATGGAAGGAAATGGATTTTTCTTCAGGCTGACTTTGTTTTGAGATTGTCTAGCTTAATAGTTTTCTTTTCTTTTCTTTTCTTTCTTTTTTTTTTTTTTTTTCTTTTGAGAGTTCATGGAAATAGGGCAAATAAAGACAAAGTGAGATGAAAAAGGTAAGGAATGGGACAATCTTCTCCACATGTGTATATGTGTGTGTGTGCATGTGTGTGTGCATGTGTGTGTGTGTGTGTGTGTGTGTGTGTGTGTGTGTGTGTGTGTGTAAGTTTGTAGGTTTGTATGTATATGTGTTTATATATGTGTATATCTGTAGGTCTATGTGTGTTTGTGTGTGTATTATATGCCTATGTGCTACATGTATCCATGTCCTCATTACCTGAATGGAGACCTTAATATAACTTTGTCAAGCATCTTCCAAATTATTTGAGGCAGAGAATTTGTTGTTTGCCACAGTAAGCCAAAATAATAAATGTAAATTTATAAAAAAGACAAAAGAAATCTAAATGAGAGTAACCTTAATTATTAAGGAAGTACTAGAATGTATGGCCTTGTTGGAGTAGGTGTGTCATTGTGGGTGTGGGTTTTAAGACCAAGTATGGTGGTATACATCTTTAATCCCAGCATTACAGGAGACAGAGCTAGGCAGTCTCTTGAGTTCAAGGTCAATCTACAGAGCAAGATCCAGGACAGCTGAGCTTAGATAGTGAAGAGTTGAAAACAGAAAGATGGTAATAGAATGATGGGTGGAGGTGCATGTCCCAGTTACTGCAATCAGTAGATCTAGGTAGCTTCAGCCATGTGCCTACGACTTTATAGTCAAGAGGAGAAGGAAACTACTGGGACAAATTAGCTAAGAAATTTCAGTTATTAAGAAGAAACCAACATCACTGTGGCGAAATCTTCTAGGAAGTGTTATTTTCTGAGAGTACAAAGAAGCTGTGTTCTAGAAATAGCCAATGTTGTACCTCCTACACATACTTAGTAATGTATAAAAGTCATCCAGGTGGTACTGGTTTTGAAGGCATGAAAGTGTCAGAAAGAACAACTGTGATAATAGGGAGTGGAACCAGCCCAGGAAAGAAGCTTATTGCAGTCAACAAAGCTAAAAAGGTGTTGACATCAGTCACTGAGATGCAGACTTTGGAGTTTGCCCAGCTGGTTTACTGTCTTGCTTTGGTGGTTACAGTTAAGACATTGGATGAATCTCAGAAGAGACCTTGAACTTTGGAGTTTTAGCATTTTTAAGACTGCTATAGACTCTGGAGACCTTTGAAGTTGGACTAAATATATTTTGCATTATCCTATGTTTAGGTATGGCCCCACAGACTCATATGTTTGAACAAGCCTATGGGAGAAAAGAAGTAGAAAGTGATGTTTTGTATGTGCTTGGCCCATGGGGTGACTCTATTAGAAAGTGTGGCCTTATTGGAGTAGGTGTGTCACTGTATGCATGAGCTTAAGACACTCAACCTAGAGACCTGAAAGTCAGTATTCTGCTAGCAGTCTTCAAATGAAGTTGCAGAATTCTCAGTTTCTCCTGCACCATGCCTACTTGGGTACAGCCATGCTTGTGCCTTGGTGATAATGGACTGAACCTCTGAACCTGCTGGCCCCAATTAAATGTTGACCTTATAAGACTTGCCATGAATATGGTATCTGTTCACAGCAGGAAAACCCTAAGACAGTGAGTGAAAATTAAATGTGCCAGACATAATTCTAAGTTCTAAACAGCATTAACTGTCCTTAATGATCATAGAAAGAAAATAGGACACTATGTCATACATAAGTAGTTGGCATGCCCTAGAAGTATGAACCTAATCTGCCACCTAGAGGAAAAACCTAAAGTCATTTGCTTTCCTCATCTAGTGAAGACAGTTGCCACTACTACTAGATAATTTTAATACTCTGCAGATTGGAAAGCTAAGTTTACATACCTGAGGAGTAGCTCCTGGTGCTTCTGGGAAATGAAAGATGTTTCCACTGGAGTTCTGTGTGATAACAATAGATTCTGAGGTTATTTCTTGTTTGTTTTGTTTTTCATATCAGTAGCAGTTTCCTATTTTAACTGAATAACTGGGTCAGTTATTCAGTTGACAGAGCCCTGTCCCTGTTGCATATAACTACAGTATTTTGCAAGGAGACTAAACAATACAAAACAAAAATAACATGTATGAGTCCTCTATCTGCATGTATGCCTGCAGGCCAGAAGACGGTATCAGATCACATTGTAGATGTTGGTGAGCCACCATGCGGTTGCTGGGAATTGAACTCAGGACCTCTGGAAGAGCAAACAGTGCTCTTAACCTCTGAGCCATCTCTCCACCCCAAGATAGACCCCTTGGTTTAGCAAACTTAATATGCCCCAGTAGAGGGGAATGCCAGGGCCAAGAAGTGGGAGTGGGTGGGTAGGGGAGCAGAGCGGGAGGAGGGTATAGGGGACTTTTTGGATAGCATTTGAAATGTAAGTGAAGAAAATATCTAATAAATAAACAAACAAACAAATAAATAAATGAATAAATAAATAAATAGAAATAAACCTTTTTGCAAAAAACAAATAAAGAAAAAATAAACAATCCAATTATTGGGACTATAACTTCTGCATTTGAAGACCAACACATGTACTATGAACTGGATGATTCTCAAAAAGAAATAATGACTGGAGACTATGAACACAGAAAATGATGGTATAAGACTACATTTTACTTGTCATATTAGCACATCATATCTTTGATCTTCTCTCTGCTTCTTTTAGACAAAATATGATCATTTGCTACTATCTCTTGTAACTGAAAATTGACTGTACTGTTGCTTATGGAGAAAAGTTAGAAAGATGGCTCAAGAGTTAAGAATGTTTAGTGCTCTTTTAGAGAATATGAGTTCAGTTTTCTACACTCACATTAGGCATCTCTCTGTAACTTCAGCTCCAGAAGACTTCTGACCTTCATGGTTACAGTACCTGTACGCATTTGTATACACACACACACACACACACACACACACACACACACACACACACACATTTAGAAAAATAAAGCAAATAATTTTTAGAAGATAGAGAAGAATTTCTCACCTCGGCACTATTGATATTTGAGCCAGATAATTTTTGCCTATGTGACTGTAATTTTTGCCTATGTGACTGGCTACTTGTTTTCTGTAGGGTGCTTAGCAGTATCAGAGCCATCTTCCCACTAGATGTCAGCAACCACTCTCATATACTTATGACAATCAAAAATACCTCTAACTACTGTCAGTTATCCATGGTGCTCAATATTGCCACAGAAGAAAATCAATTGTACTAGATTAAAAAAAAAAAAAAAAAAAAGGAAAAGCATTTGCTGCATTCAGCTCAATAACCAAACCCTTCAGTCAAAATATTTGTTTACCTTACTATTCCCACATATCTGTGTTTGAAATTCTAAACTAAATGTAAATTTTAACTTAAATTAAGCCTTCCATAATAACAGAGAATATATATATATATATATATATATATATATATATATATATATATATATATAATTTTCATAAGAAGTGTTTTATGTTATATGGAAATTCAAATGTCCAAATAATTGCCAAGGCACATCAAAATGATATTGACTAAAACAATATTGTGTAAATATTAAATTGGTCACATAACTAAAACATTTTTGTGTACATATTAAATTCTTATTATATTTATATAAAAGTAGTAACTTACTGCTAGAAACACCTGACAATGTATGTACTGAAAAACTTTCCAAAGATTCTGTGCATAAGTGTGACTTCCTAAGATTCATACTAGGAGAATATTTCGAGACTACATATATATTTCTGGGCTTATATGAGCTAGTGTGTTATATTTTCAATGTAAAACCACATTTTTAAAACATATATTTGTTTTTTCTTGGTTTGTTTTTCACTTATTTCTGATTTACTTATTTAGTTATTCACTTTACATCCTGATCACTGCCCACCCCCATCTCCTGGTCTCCACGTCAGATAGTCACTTTCCCCATCCCCCAGTCCCCTTATCCTCTGAGATGGTAGAAACCCTAGGTTTCCCTGAACCTTGGTTAATCAAGTTTCCACAGGGCTGGGCACATCTTCTCTCTCTGAAGCTAAACAAAGAAGCCCAGTTTTGGGAATCAGATCCACGATAAGACAGCATATTTATCAATAGCTCTTGAATCATATGCTGGAGAGACCCAGATGAAGACACAGCTGCACATCTTCTATCTATGTGCAGGGACCTAAGTCCATCCTATATATCATCTTTGGTTCGTAGTTCATTCTCTGAGAGCCCAAAAGGACCAAGTTATTTGACTCTGTTGGTGTTCCTGTGGGGTTCCTCTCCCTCCAAGTCCTTCAATCCTGCACTCAACTTTCTATAAATGTCCTCAATCTGCATCCAATATTTGTCTGTGGGTCTCTGCATCTATTTCAGTTAGCTGCTGGGAGAAGGGTCTCTGAGGATAGTTATGCTAATCCTGAGTCTGTAAGCATAACAGAGAAAATTTAATAGGGTCACGGATTTGTGTTTTCATATGGGATGAGTCTCAAGCCGGTCCAGTAATAAATTAGTTAGCAATTCCCTTCGTCTCTGCTCCATTTTGTCTCTGCAGTTGTAAAGAGGACAAATTTTGAGTCGAAAGGTTTGTGGATGGGTTAGTGTCCTTATTCATCCACTAGGGGTCATGCCTGACTATAAGAAGTGGTCACTTCAGTCTCCCAGTGCTAGGAGTCTCAACTAAAGTCACAACTATAGACTCCTTGGCGCCTCCCCAGGTCTCTTCATTCCCTAGAGATGGCCCCATCTCCACCCCTGCCAGCCACTGATTTCCTTTCATTCTTCCAACCCTCTGGCCCTCTATTTTGTCTCTTCCTACACATGATCCTGAATGCCCCCATGCCCTTTCCCACCAAGATCACTCCCTTCCCATGCCTTCTTTAATATTTTATTTCCCCTTCAAAGTAAGAGTCAAGGATCCTTCCTTGGTCTTTTCTTCCTGCTTAGCTTCTTTGAATTTGTGGATTATAGCATATATAACCTGTAATTTATGTCTAATAGATACTTATAAGTGAGTAAATACCATGCATGCCCTTATTTGTCTGGGTTACCTCACTCAGAATGATATTTTCTAATTTCATGCATTTGCCTGCAAAATTCATAATGTTCATGTTTTTAATACCTGCATAGTAGTCCATTGTGTGTTGAGGATCATCTGGATTGTTTTGAGTTTCTGGCTATTAGGAATAAGACTGCTACGAACATAGTGGAGAATGTGTCCTTGTGGAATAGTAGAGGATCTTTCAGATATACATCCAAAGGTGGGATCACTAGGTTTTGAAAAAGAACTATTTTTAATTTTCTGAGAAACCACCACCACATTGGTATCGAGTGGCTGTACAAGTTATCACTCCTACAGGCAATGGAGGAGTGTACCTCTAGATACACATCCTTGTCAACATTTACTGTTCCTTGAAATTTTTATCTTAGCCATTTTGGGGTGTGTGTGTGTATGTGAAGGAATCTCAGGGTCATTTTGATTTGCAATTCTATGACTAAGGACATTGTATATTTCCTTAATATATTTCTAGGCCATTCTAGATTTCTCTGTTATGAATTCTCTGTTTAGCTTTGTACTCCAGTTTCCAATTGGCTATTTGGTTTGTTGGTGTCTATATTCTTGGGTTTTATATATTTTGGATATTAGCCCTTTTTTGGATGTAGGGTTGGTGAAGATTTTTCCCAAAGTATACAATATTGTTTCTTCCTATAGACATTGTCATTTGCCTTACAGAATATTTTTCATTTTTTGAGGTTCCATTGATAATTGTTGATCTTAGAGTCTGACCCATTTATGTGCAGTTCAGGAAGTTGTCTGTTATATTAATGCTTTCAAGGCTATTTCCTACTTTATCATTAGTTAGATTTAATGATCCAGTATTATGTTGATGTCTTTGATCCACTTGGACTTGAGTTTGTACAGGGTGATAAATATGGATTAATTTGCTTTCTTCTGTATTCAGATATCTATATAAACCAGCACCATTTGTTGAGCATACTTTCTTTTTTCATTTGTGTTATTTTGTATTTTTTGTAAAAAATCAAGTGTCCATAGGTTTATGGGTTCATTTTGGGGATTTTCATTTGTTCCCATTAATCAACTTCCTTTTTCTATACCAATGCCATACACTTTTATTACTATTGCTCTGTAGTAAAGCTTGAAACCAGGGATGGTGAAATCTTAAGAAATTCTTTTGTTGTGCAGTGGTATTTTAGCTCTCCTGGATTTTTTGTTTTTCCATATGTAATTGAGAATCTTTGTAGATTTATAAAGAATTGTGTTGGGCTCTCTGTCCCTTTTCTTTCTCTGATAACCCTTTGATCTTTTTGACCCTATTCTCCTTTTCTCCCCTTATCACTCCCACAAGTTCCTGGATCATCTCTCTCTCTCTCTCTCTCTCTCTCTCTCTCTCTCTCTCTGTCATCACTCCCTCTACTTACTCCTTTCTCAACTCCCATTCATATTCCCACAAATAAATTTTATTCTATACTAAAAAAAGAAATGAATTGTGTTTGAATTTTGAATCTGTAGATTGCTTTTGGTAAAAAAAAAAATGGCATATTTGCTATATAAATCCTACCAATCCATGAGCATGGGAGAGTGTTTCATGTTCTGACATCTTCAATTTCTTCAGAGACTTGAAGTTCTTGTCTAACAGACCTTTCACTAACTTAGATAGAGTTACCACAAGATATTTGTGACTATTGTGAAGTGAAGTATGTTGTTTCTCAGTCTCTTTATCCTGTCTTTCAAATAGAGTCTTTGTTTGTATTTTTTGTTTTTGT
This sequence comes from Mus minutoides, assembly GCA_902729485.2. Classification (NCBI taxonomy): domain Eukaryota; kingdom Metazoa; phylum Chordata; class Mammalia; order Rodentia; family Muridae; genus Mus; species Mus minutoides. The sequence goes on along the minus strand of LR753308.1, from coordinate 3,061,664 downwards.
TTTTGTTTTTGTTTTTGTTTTTGTTTTTGTTTTTTACAACTTTGTATCTAGTCAGCCACATCAATGAAGGTGCTTATCATCTCCAAGAGTTCTTTGGTAAAACTTTTGAGGTCACTTATGTCTATATTATTACAATGTATTTACCTCCAATTTATATCCAGTTGATCTCCTTTAGTTGTCTTACAGTTTAGCTAGAATTTCAAGTACTATAATGAAGAGATAAATAGTGGAGAGCCTTGACATTTCCCTGATTTTAGTAGAAGAGCTTTAAGTTTCTCTCCATTTAACTTGATATTTACTATTAGCTTCCTGTTTATTGCTTTTATTGTGCTTAAATATGTACCTTGTATACATTATTTCTCCAAAACTTTTAAAATAAAGGGACCTTGGACTTTTTCAAAAAATTTTTCATTGTCTAAAGAGAGTATCATTTTTTGTTTGTTTTTTTTTTTTTGTTTTTTTTACTTTCAATTTATTTATATTATGTGCTACATTGATGGATATTAATATTAAACTAAGTGTGTATCCTTGGGCTAAAGCCTATTTGATCATGGTAGATTATGCTCTTTTTTATTAGATAGTTTTTCATTTGCATTTCAAATGCTATCCTGAAATAACCTCTCCCCACCCCCTGTCCTGCTCTCCAACCCACCCACGCCCACTTCCTTGGCCTGGCATTCCCCTATACTGGAGCATATAATCTTCACAAGACCAAGGACCTCTCTTCCCATTGACGGTAGATGATGTTCTTGATGTGTTCTTGGAAGCAGTTTGTAAGTATGTTATTGTGTATTATTGCATCAAAGTTTATAATGGACACTGGCATGAAATTCCATTTATTTCTACTATCTTTGTCTGACTTAGATATGAGGATGATTGTGCCCTCATAGATTGAATTTGGCAATTATCCTTCTGTTTCTGTTTTGTTTTACAGTTTGAAGATTATTTTTCTTAACTCTTCTTTGAAAATTTGATAGAATTCTGTACTAAAAGCATCTAGTCCTGGGCTTTATTTGGTTGAGAGAATATTAATGACTGGTTATATTTCTTCCGAGGTTATAAGACTGTTACATAATTTACTTTATCTTTATTTGACTTTGGTAAATAAAATCTATCTAGAAATCATCCATTTTGTTTAATTTTTTTTCAATTTGCAAAATACAGTCTTTTGAAGTAAGATCTACTGATTCTTTAAACTTCCTCAGTGTCTGTTGTTATGTTTACTTTTTAATTTGTGATTTTGTTAATTTGGATACTATCTTTTATCCTTTTTAGTTAGTTTGGCTAAGGGTTTGTCTATCATATTTATTTTCTCAAAGAACAAGCTCATTAATTTTCTTGACTATTTTTACAATTGTCTTCATTTTTAATTCTTTGAGTTGAGCCTGACATTTGATTAGTTCTTGCATGTTTTGGCTTTTTTTTTTTTTTTTTTTTTAGAGATTTCAAGTATGCTGTAATACTTCTCATCATGTATGAGATTGAGGCATTAAAAGCCAATAGGTATCCTAGAGAGTATAAATAACATGAAAATTTTGTATATTATGTCAGAATAATCATTTTAGAATAGTATAAGAAAATATGAGTAGGTGCTTTATTCATTTTTTAAAGATATTTTCTTTATTTACATTTCAAATGTTATCCCCTTTCCTAAATTTCTCTCCAAAATCTCCTATCCCCTCGCACCTTCCACTGCTCAGCAACCCTGCTTCCTGGCACTGACATCCCCTATACTGGGGCATTGAATCTTCACAGGACCAAGGGCCTCTCCTCTCATTGATGACTGATCAGGCCATCCTATGATAAATATACAGCTAGAGCCATGACTCCTACCATGTGGTTTTTTTTTTGTTTGTTTGTTTGTTTGTTTGTTTGTTTGTTTTGATTGGTAGTTTAGACCCAGGGAACTCTAGGGGTACTGGGTAGCTCATATTGTTGCTCCTCCAATGGTGCTGCAAACACCTTCAGCTCCTTGGGTACTTTCTCTGGCTCCTTCACTGGGGACATATGCTCTGTCCAAAGGATTCTATGAGAATCCACTTCTGCATTTGTCAGGCAGTGGTAAAGCTTCTCAGGAGAGAGATATATCAGGCTCCTATCAGCAAGCTCTTGTTGGCATCTGCAATAGTGTTTGGGTTTGGTGACTGTATATGGGATGGATTTTCAGGTGACTCAGTCTCTGGATGGTTGTTCGTTCTTTTTTTTTTTTTTTTTTTTTTTTTTTTTTTTTTTTTTTTTTTTTTTTTTTTTTTTTTTTTTTTTTTTTTTAATTAGATATTTTCTTCATTTGTATTTCTAATTCTATCCTGAAAGTCCACTATACCTTTCCCCCACCCTGCTCTGAAAATCACCCCACTCCTGCTTCCTGGCCCTGGAATTCCCTTGTAAGGGGGCATATAATCTTCATAAGACCAAGGACCTCCCCTCCCATTGATGGTGAACTAGGCCATCATCTGCTACATATGTAACTGGATACATAGTTCTGGGGGGTATTGGTTAGTTCATATTGTAGATCCTCCTATAGGGTTGCAGACCACTTCAGGTCCTTGAGTACTTTTTCTACCTTCTTCATTAGGAGCCCTGTGTTCCATCCAATAGATGACTATGATCATACACTTCTGTATTTGCCAGGCATTGGCATAGCCTCGTAAGAGAGAGCTATGTCAGTGTCCTGTCAGCAAAATCTTTCTGGCATATGCAATAGTGTCTGGGTTTGGTGGTTGTATATGGGATTGGTCCCCAGGTGGTGCAGCCTCTGGATGGCCCTTCCTTCTGTCTCAGCCCCAAACTTTGTCTCTGTAACTCCTTTCATGTGTATTTTATTTCCCATTCTAAGAAGGAAGGACATATCCACTGGTTGGCCTTCCTTCTTCTTGGGTTTCAGGTGTTTTGCAAATTTTATCTTGGGTAGTCTTAGTTTCTGGGCAAATATCTGCTTATCAGTGAATGCATATCATGTGTGTTCTTTTGTGATTGGGTTACCTCACACAGGATGATATCCTCCAGATCCATCCATTTGCCTATGGGTTTCATAAATACATTGTTTTTAATTGCTGAGTAGTATTCCATTGTATAAATGTACCACATTTTCTGTATCTATTCCTCTGTTTAAGGACACCTCGGTTCTTTCCAGTTTCTGGCTATTATTAATAAGGCTTCTATGAACATATTGAGGCATGTGTCCTTACTACAAGTTGGAACATCTTCTGGGTATATGGCCAGGAGAGGTACTTCTGGATCTTCTGGTAGTACTATGTCCAATTTTCTGAGGAAAAGACACTAATTTCCAGAGTGGTTGTACCAGCTTGCAATCCCACCAACAATGAAGGAGTGCTCCTCTTTCTCCACAACCTTGTCAGCATCTGCTGTCACCTGAATTTTGATCTTAGCCATTTTGACTGGGTGAGGTGGAAAGACAGGGTTGTTTTGATTTGCCTTTATATGGTTTAGGTATCAGTAATTGTGGCTTCCTAGAATGAATTGGGTAGAGTATCTTCTGTTTTTATTTTGTGGAATAGTTTGAGGAGAATTCGAATTAGGTATTTTTTGAAGGTCTGATAGAAATCTGCACTAAAGTCATCTGGTCCTGAGATTTGGTTTTGGTTCAGAGACTATTAATGACTGCTTCTATTTCTTTTGGGAATATGGGATTGTTTAGGTCATTAATCTGATCCTGATTTAAATTTGGTACCTGGTTTAAATTTGGTATTTGTCTAGAAATTTGTCCATTACACCCAGGTTTAACACTTTTGTTGAGTATAAGCTTTTGTAGTAGGATCTGATTATGTTTTGGATTTCCTCATGTTCTGTTGTTATGTCTCCCTTTTCATTTCTAATTTTGTTAATTAGGATACCGTCCCCATGCCCTCTAGTTAGTCTGCCTAAGAGTTTATCTATCTTGTTGATTTTCTCAAAGAACCAGCTCTCAGTTTGGTTGATCATTTGAATAGTTCTTTTTGTTTCCACTTGGTTGATTTCAGCCCTGAGTTTATTTCCTGCTCTCTACTCCTCCTTGGTATATTTGCTTTTTTTTTTTTTTTTTTTCCTCTTTATTAGATATTTTCTTCATTTACATTTCCCATGTTATCCAGAAATTTTCCCTTACCCTCCCGCGTCCCCGCCCTGCCCCCCTACCCACCCCATCCCACGTAATGGCCCTGGCATTCCCCTGTTCTGGGGCATATAGAGTCTGTATGACCAGAGGGCCTCTCCTTCAATGATATTTGCTTCTTTTTGATCTAGAGCTTTCAGGTGTGCTGTCAAGCTGCTAGTATATGCTTTTTCTAGTTTCTTATTGGAGGCCCTCAAAGATATGAATTTTGCTCTTAGGACTGCTTTTATTGTGTCCCATAAGTTTGGGAATGCAGTGGCTTATTTTTCATTAAACTTGAAAGAGTTTTTAATTTCTTTCTTTCTTTCTTTCTTTCTTTCTTTCTTTCTTTCTTTCTTTCTTTCTTTCTCTCTTTCTTCCTTCCTTCCTTCCTTCCTTCCTTCCTTCCTTGACCAAGGTATCATTGAGTAGAGTGTTGTTCAGCTTCCACATGCATGTTGGCATTCTATTATTTATGTTGTTATTGAAGATCAGCCATAGTCCATAGTGATCTGATAGGATTCATGGAATAATTTCAATATTTTTGTATCTGTTGAGGCCTGTTTTGTGACCAATTGTATGGTCAATTTTGTAGAAGGTGCTATGAGGTACTGAGAAGAAGTTATATACTATTTCTTTAGGAGAAAATGCTCTGTAGTTATCTGTTATATCCATTTGTTTTATAACTTCTGTTAGTGTCCATGTGTTTCTGTTTGGTTTCTGTTTCTAAGACCTGTCCATTGAGAAGATTGGGGTTTTGAAGCCATCCACTATTATTGTGTGAGGTACAATGTGTGATTTGAGCTTTGCTATACTTTCTTTAATGAATGTGGCTGCCCTTGCATTTGGAGCATAGATATTCAGAATTGAGAGTTCATTTTGGTTGATTTTACCTTTGATGAGTATGAAGTAAGTGCCCCTCCTTGTTTTTTTTTTTTTTTTTTTTTTTTTTTTTTTTTTTTTTTTTTTTTTTTTTTTTTTTTAACTTTGTGTTGGAAGTTGATTTTATTCGATATTAGAATGGCTACTCCAGCTTGTTTCTTCAGACCATGTCCTCAGAAAATAGTTTTTCAGTCTTTTAATCTGATATTGTGTCTGTCTTTTTCCCTGAGGTGATTTTCCTGTAAGCAGCAAAACGTTGGGTCCTGTTTATGTAGATAATCTGTTAGTCTGTGTCTTTTTTATTTGGAAATTGAGTCCATTGATATTAAGAGATATTAAGAAAAAGTAATTGCTGCTTCCTGTTATTTTTGTTGTTAGAGTTGCAATTCTGTTCTTGGGGCTGTCTTCATTTAGGTTTGTTGAGGGATTACTTTTTTGGTTTTTTCTAGGGTGCATTTTTTGTCCTTGTGTTGGTGTATTCCCCTCCTATCCTTTGAAGGGCTTGATTTGTGGAAAGATATTATGTGAATTTGGTTTTGTCATAGAATACTTTATTTTATCCATCTATATTAATTGAGAGTTTTGCTGAGTATAGTAGCCCGGGCTACCATTTGTGTTCTCCTTGGGTCTGTATGACATCTTCCCAGGATCTTCTGGATTTCATAGTCTTTGATGAGAAGTCAGGTGTAGTTCTAATAGGTCTGCCTTTATATGTTACTTGACCTTTTCCATTACTGCTTTTAACATTGTATTTTAATATTGTATGTATTTAGTCCATTTGATGTTCTGATTATTATGTGTCAGGAAGAATTTCTTTTCTGGTCCAGTCTATTTGAAGTTCTGTAGGCTTCTTGTGTATTCATGGTCATCTCTTTCTTTAGCTTAGGAAAATTTTCTTTTATAATTTTTTGAAGATATTTACTGGTCCTTTAAGTTGAAAATCTTCATTCTCATATACACCTATCATCTGTAGGTTTGGTCTTCTCATTGTGTCCTAGGTTTCCTGGATGATTTGTGTCAGGATTTTTTTTTTTTTTTTTTTTTGGCATTTTGCATTTTCTTTGATTATTGTGTCCATGTTCCCTAGGGAATATTCTGCACCTGAGATTCTCTCTTCCATTTCTTGTATTCTGTTGCTGATGCTAGCATCTATGGTTCCTGATTTCTTTCTTAGGTTTTCTATCTCCAGAGTTGTCTCCCTTTGGGTTTTCTTTGTTGTTTCTACTTCATTTTTAGATCTTGGATCATTTTCTTCAATTCCATCACCTTTTTGATTATGTTTTCCTGTATTTCTTTAAGGGATTTTTGTGATTCTTCTTTTAGGACTTCTACCTGTTTAGCAGTGTGTTCCTGTAATTCTTTAAGGACTTCTACCTGTTTAGCAGTGTTCTCCTGTATTTCTTTAAGTGAGTTATTAATGTCCTTCTTAAAAACCTCTATCAGCATTATGAGATATAATTTTAAATCTGAATTTTGCTTTTTGGGTGTGTTGGGGTCTCCAGAACTTGCTTTGATAGGCATACTGTTGGGGTATCCAGGACTTGCTGTGGTGAGTGTATTGGGTTCTGATGGTTCTGAGTGATCTTGGTTTCTGTTAATAAGATTCTTACATTTTCCTTTTGCCATCTGGTAATCTCTGGTGTTAGATATTCTAGCTGTCTCTGGCTGGAGCTTGGTCTTCCTGTGATTCTTTAGCCTCTGTCAGCACTCCTGGGAATGAAACTCTCTTTTGAGTACCAGTGGTCTGAGCACACTCTGCAGGCAAGCTCTCCTCTTGCAGGGAAGTTGCACAGAAGTCTGGAGCTCAGATCCACTTCCTGAGTCCTGGGTTCAAAGACCTCCCTGGAGGCCAATTTTCCTCTGTTGGGGAAGGTGCCCAGGGGTCTGTGTCTCAGCTCTGCCTCCTGATTGAGGATGAAGGCCCAAAGGGACCCTGTCCAAGAAGCTCTGTTGCTTTTGCCGCCCATATGCTCTCCTGCGTAGACTGGTCTCAGTGATCCCAAGATCCTGGGTGTATTTGGCCAGCTAAGTTTGTGCCCAGGATGGCACAGGGCTGGCATTGACCAAAACGAACCCCAGCCACTGGTTGGGAAGGTTTCCTTTGTCTCTTTTCCTGCCAGCAAAAGACCCTCTGTTTTTGTTGTTGTTGTTTCATTTTGTTTTGTTTTTGTTTGTTTTGTTTTTATCAGATGTTGCACTGATCTCAAGATCCTGGGTGTGCTAAGGTGCCTGCAGTGTGGAGATTCCTCTGGGGACCTTGGGACCCTCCACAAAGTTCATGTCCAAGATGGTGCAGGGATGGCCAAATTATCCCACTCTTATAGTATACAGGGTAATGTGTGCTTTGAGCTTTACTAAAGTTTCTTTATTGGATGTGGATGTCATTGCATTTGGAAAATAGATGTTCAGAATTGAGAGTTCATCTTGGTGGATTTTACCTTTGATGAGTATGAAGTGCCGCTCCTTGTGTTCTTTGATAACTTTAGGTTGAACATCTATTTTATTCATTTTTTAAATGGCTTCTCCTGTTTGTTTCTTTGGACAATTTGCTTGGAAAATTGTTTACAGAATTTTATTCTGATGCATTGTCTGTGCCTGTCCCTGAGGTGAGTTTCATGTATGCAGCAAAATGTTGGGTCCTGTTTGCATAGCCCATCTGTTAGTCTATGTCTTTTTATTGGGGAATTGAGTCCATTGATATTAAAGAAAAGTAATTGTTGCTTCCTGTTATTTTTTGTTGTTACATATGGAATTCTGTTCATTTGGCTATCTTCTTTTAGGTTTGCTGAAAGATTACTTTCTTAATTTTTCTATGGCACAGATTCTGTCCTTATTTTGGAGTTTTTGTGTTTTTATGTTATTATCCTTTGAGGAGCTGGGTTTGTGAAAAGATATTGTGTAAATTTGGTTTTGTCATAGAATACTTTGGTTTCTCCATCTATATTAATTGAGAGTTTTGCTGGGTATTGTAGCCTCGACTGGCATTTCTGTTCTCTTAGGTTCTGTGTAACACCTATCTGGGACCTTCTGGCTTTCACAGTCTCTGATGAGAGTCTGGTATAATTCTAATAGGCCTGCCTTTATATGTTACTTGACCATTTTCCCTTACTGGTTTTAATATTCTGTCTTTATTTGATTGTTGTGTTCATGTGTCTATAGGATCTTCTGCACCTGAGATTCTCTCATGTATCTATTTTTTTTTCATTTTTCTTTTATTGGATATTTTCTTTATTTCCATTTAAAATATTATTCCCTTTCCAAGTTTCCCCTCCAAAAATCCCCTGTCCTCTTCCCCTTCCCCTACTCCCCAACTCACCCATTCCTACTTCCTGGCTCTGTCCTTCACATATACTGGGTCATAGAGCCTTAACAGGACCAAGGACCTCTCCTCCCCTTGATGACCCACTAGGCCATCCTCTGCTACATATGCAGCTTGAGCCATGAGTCCCTCTGTGTGCTTTCTTTGAATGGTGGTTTACTTCCAGGGAACACTGGGTTTACTAGTTAGTTCATTTGCTTGTTCCTCCTTGGGGACTGCAAACCACTTCTGTTCCTTGGGTACTTTCTCTAGTTCCTCCATTGAGGACCTTGTGCTCTGTCTAATGGATGACTGTGAGCATCCATTTCTGTATTAATTAAGCACTGTTTGAATCTCTCAGAAGACAGCTATATCAGGCTCCTGTCATAAAGCTCTTGTTGGCATCCACAACAGTATCTGGATTTGGTGACTGAATATGGATTGAATCCCCAGGTGGGGCAGTTTCAGGACTGTCATTCCTTCAGTTTCTGCTCCAAAGTGTGTCTCTGTAACTTGTTTCATGAGTATTTTCTTCCCCCTTCTAAGAAGGATAGAAGTGTCCTCATTTTGGTGTTCCTTTTTCATGAGTTTAATGTGTTTTGCAAATTATATCATGGGTAGTATGAGCTTCTTGGCTAATGTCCACTAATTAGTGAGTGTATATCATATGTGTTCTTTTGTGATTGGGTTACTTCAGTTGGGTTGGTATCCTGCAGATCCATCAATTTGCATAAGAATTTCAATATTGTTTTTAATGTCTAAGTAGCACTCTTTTGTGTAAATGTACCACATTTTCTGTATCCATTCCTCTGTTAAGGGACATTTTGGTTCTTCTCAGCTTCTGGCTATTATAAATAAGTCTGCTATGAACATAGAGGGGCATATATCCTTATTACAATTTGAGGCATCTTCTGTGTATATGCCCAGGAGTGGAATTGCTGGATCTTCTGGTAGAAGTATATCCAATTTTCTGAGGAACCACCAAACTGATTTCCAGAGAGGTAGTACCAGCTTGCAATCCCACCAACAATTAAGGAGTGTTCCTCTTTCTCCACATCCTCTCCAGCACCTGCTATCACCTGATTTTGATCTTAGTCATTCTGACTGGTGTGAGGTAGAATCTCGGGGTTATTTTGATTTGCATTTCCCTGAAGATTAAGGATGTTGAACATTTTTTTAGGTGCTTCTCAGCCATTCAGTTTTCCTCAGGGGAGCATTCTTTGTTTTGGCTCTGTACTCCATTTTTAAGTAGGTTATTTGGTTTTCTGGAATCCAACTTTTTGAGTTCTTTATATATATTAGATATTAGCCACCCAAGGGATTTAGGATTGGTAAAGAACTTTTCCCAATCTGTCCATTGCTATTTTGTCTTTTGCCTTACAGAAGCTTTGCAGTTGTATGAGGTCACATTTCTAGATTCTTTTTTTTTCCAACTTTTATTAGATAATTTCTTCATTTACATTTCAAATGTTATCCAGAAAGTTTCCTATACCCTCCACCCTCCTGGCCTTGCTCCCCTACCCACCTGCTCCCACATCTTGGCCCTGGCGTTCCCCTGTACTGTGGCATATAAAGTCTGCATGACCAAGGGGCCTCTCTTCCCAGTGATGGCCAACTAGGCCATCCTCTTCTATATATGCAGCTAGAGACATGAGCTCAGGGGTACTAGTTAGTTCATGTTATTCTTCCACCTATAGGGTTGAAGACCCCTTCAGCTCCTTGGGGACTTTCTCTAGCTCCTTCCTTGGGAACCCTGTGTTCCATCTAATAGCTGACTGTGAGCTTCCACCTCCATGTTTGCCAGGCATTGGTATAGTCTCCCATGAGACAGCAATATCCGGGCCCTTTCAGCACTATCTTGCTGGCATATGCTAGAGGGTCTATGTTTGGTGGCTGATTGTGGGAAGGATCCCTGGCAGCCACAGTCATTGGGTCCATCCTTTGGATTCAGCTTCACACATGATCTCTGTAACTCTTTCAATGTGTGCTTTGTTCTTAATTCTAGGAAGGGGTGACATGTCCACATTTTGATCTTCCCTCTTCTTGAGTTTCCTGTGTTAAGTAAATTGTTCTGTTCCGAAATTGTTCCCAAGTGCCCATATCTTCAAATCTCTTCCCCATTTTTTTTTTCCTCTGTAAGTTTCAGTGTCTCTGGTTTATGTGGAGTTCCGTGATATATGTAGACTGAGCTTTGTACCAGGAGATAAAAATGGATCATTTCACATTGTTCTACATGCTAACTATCAGTTGAGCCATCAAGTTTGTTGAAAATACTGTTTTGTTTCCACTGGATGGTTTTAACTTCTTTGTCAAAGACCAAGTGATCATAGGTGAGTAGGTTCATTTCTGGGTCTTCAAATCTATTCCATTGATCTACCTGTCTGTTGCTGTAGCAGTGACATGAAGGTGTTTGTTTGTTTGTTTGTTTATTTGTTTTCTCACAATTGCCCTGTAGTACAGCTTGAAGTCAGGAATGGTGATTCCACCAGAGGTTCTTTTATCATTGAGAAAAGTTTTTGATATCCTAGGTTTTTTGTTATTCCAGATGAACATGGGAGATCTTTCCTTCTTCTGAGATCTTCTTCAATTTCTTTCTTCAGAGACCTGAAGAGATCTTGCACTTAGAGTCACACCAAGGTATTTTATATTGTTTGTGACTATTGTGAAGGGTGTTGTTTCTCTAATTTCTTTCTCAGCCCATTTATCCATTGTGTATAGAAAGGCCATTGATTTGTTTCAGTTAATTTTATATCTAGCTACTGCACTGAAGCTGTTTATCTGGTTTAGGAGTTCTCTGGTGGAATTTTTAGAATCACTTACATATACATTCATATCATCTGCAAATAGTGACATTTTGTCTTTTTTCTTTCTAATTTGTATCCTCTTGATCTCCTTTGGTTGTCAAATTTCTCTGGCTAGGACTTCAAGTACTATATTGAATAGGTAGGGAGAAAGTAGGCAGCCTTGTCTATTCCCTGATTTTAGTGGGATTGCTTCCAGTTTCTCTCAATTTACTTTGATGTTGGCTACTGGTTTGCTGCATATTGTTTTTATTTTGTTTAGGTATGGGCCTTGAATTCCTGATATTTCTGAGATTTTTATAGTGAATGGGTGTTGGATTTTGTCAAATTCTTTCTCAGCATCTAAGGTGATGATCATGCAGGTTTTGTCTTTGGGCTTGTTTATATAGTGAATTACGTTGATGGATTTCTGTACATTAAACCATCCCTGCATCCCTGGGATGAAGCTTACTTGGTCATGATGGATGATTGTTTTGACGTGTTCTTGGATTCAGTTTGCGAGGATTTTATCAAATTCTTGGGCAAATAGATGTATCTAGAGGATATCCTCCTTAGTGAGGTAACCCAATCACAAAAGAAGTCACTTGATATGCACTCACTGATAAGTGGATATTAGTCCAGAAACTTAGAATATCTAAGATACAATTTGCAAAACACAAGAAAATCAAGTAGAATGAATACCAAATTGTGGATACTTCATTCCTCCTTATAATAGAGAACAAAACACCCATGAAATGAGTTACAGAGACAAAGTTTGGAGCTAAGACAAAAGGATGGACCATTCATAGACAATGCCACCCAAAGATCAATCCCATAATCAGCAACCAAACCCAGACACCATTGCATATATCAGCAAGATTTTGCTGAAAGAACCCTGATATACTTGTCTCTCTTGAGCCTATACCAGTTCCTGGTAAATACAGAAGTGGATGCTCACACAGGGCCCCCAGTGGAGGAGCTAGAGAAAGTACCCAAGGTGCTGAAGGTGTCTACAACCCTATAGGTGGAACAATATGAACTATCCAGTACCCCCAGAGCTCATGTCTCTAGATGCATATGTACCAGCAGTTGGCCTAGTTGGTCATCATTGGGAAGAGAGGCCCCTTGGTCTTGCAAACTTTATATGTCCCAGTAAAGGGGAACACCAGGGCCAAGAAATGGGAGTGGGTGGGTAGGGGAGCAGGGCGGTGGGATGTGGTTACAGGGAACTTTTGGAATAGCATTTGAAATGCAAATAAAGAAAATATCTAAAAAAATATCTAAAATACAATGAGAAGACAAAAGGAAAGTCAGTGTAAGCAAAAGTACAGAGTAGGGATTAAATGAAGTAGCAAACTTGCACAGAATTTCAGCACAGTCTATGTTAGTATCAGAAGGGAGTAAGCTTAAAACATTCATCTTCCAGAGGTTGAAGTAAAGCCTCCTATTTTATTTTTTTGTTGTTTGTTTGGTTTGTTTTTTTTTTTTTTTTTTTTTTTTTTTTTTTTTTTTTTTTTTTTTTTTTTTTTTTTTTTTTTTTTTTTTTTTTTTTTTTTTTTTTTTTTTTTTTTTTTTTTTTTTTTTTTTTTTTTTTTTTTTTTTTTTTTTTTTTTTTTTTTTTTTAGTTGGTTGGTTGGTTGGTGTTTTGTTTTGTTTTGTTTTGTTTTGTTTTTGAGACAGGGTTTCTCTGTATAGCCCTGGCTGTCCTGGAACTCACTTTGTAGACCAGGTTGGCCTCGAACTCAGAAATCTGCCTGCCTCTACCTCCCAAGTGGTGGCATTAAAGGTGTGCACCACCATCCCTGTCAAAGCCTTCTATTTTCAAGGAGACTTTCTATATCTAGTATATTGACCCCCTAGAAAGTGTATAAAAGTGATACTTTTTGATGAATAAGGGATATCTGAGAATCTCAGGCAGTCTGATCTGGATTCCTTCAAGCTCAAAGTGACCAGAGTGAGGGCATTGTGAGGTTTCAGCCACTCCTTAGCTGCCTTTGGCTAGGAAGAGCTTTGCTGACCAATCAGGGATGAGGGGTGTGGCCCACCCTTGTTCTGACAGGTAGATAAGCAAGAGGCTCTGAGCTTCGGGTCCGGACCCTGGCGACCTCTGCTATGGCTCTAGTGGCCATGAAAAGCCACTGCTCTAGAGCAGCAGCAGCAGCAGCAGCAGCAGCAGCAGCAGCAGCAGCAGCAACAGCAACAACCACCACCAAAGCCAAAAGATCGAAACTTAAGAAGACCGCTGCCAAAAGATTTAAGCTTAAGAAGAGAAATCCTAGATCTAAGCTTCCCAATACATCTCATCGTTCCTTAATTCGTTCTAGTTCCTGTTGGTGCTGTTGTAGTTCTCATAGCAGAAGTACATTAAAGATTACGAATAAGGAGAAGCATTCCCTTCGAAGGAGAATTAGGAGACGAATCAATTGTGCTAGTGAACTTCAATTGATGTGGAGCCAACTGGATTGGAGCCAACTGGAGCTGATCGAATCTGAACCGAGTGTTTCTTTGGAGCCAAGCGAGACTCCAGAGGCACTGTTCTCTCATGAGAATGCCAATGTGTTTGAGCTGGAGGAAGTTCCACCAGGCCTCCACAGTGACTCTGTTCTGAATGGAGACCTGGCCAGCTCCTAGACACCGAACGGGCCCAAAGACCCATGAAACATCAGTGAATGGGTCTGGGAGCTGAGCCGTGGTCCTGTCAAGCCCACATTCTTCACCACAAACTAACTTGTATGATGGTGAAAATAAAATCAATCAAGTGTGAAAAAAATTAAATTGCAATGTCATTACTAAATTTCATTCAAAAATATTTTAGTTATTGTATATAGGTTTGCCTTATATCATTTTATGGATATATGATAATTCCTATTATTTTGAAATGATTATTTCCATTTTTCAACTTTAAAAATAATGCATAAGTGAACATACAGTGTTCTCATATTTATAAAATTATGTTGCAAAGGTAAGCTGGCAGCATCACCTGGCCACACTTCCCTAGCCCTTTCTCTCTACACTGAAAATATTTTCATTCATTCTTCACCTGTAAACTTCAGAGAAAGGTGTCTCTTTCTCCTACTCTGATAGGAGCCTTGAATCATGACTGCTTTGAATTCTTTTCTGTTTGTTTATGACTTATATTATTTTAAAAAGTATTACATATAATTTAAATTCTTTTTATTAAAAATAATTTTTATACAGTATATTCTAATTATGGTTTCTGGTCTTCTAACTCAACCCAGAACTTGCCCACCCACCAAAATCCCCACTCTTTCTTTCTCATTAGAAAACAAACAGGTTTCTATGAGGGTGCTCCCCCCACCCCCATCCACTCCCACCTCACTGCCCTAGCATTCCCTTACACTGGGGCATAGAGTCTTCACAGGACCAAGGGACTCCCTCCCAATGATTCCAAATAAGGCAACCAATCCTCTCCTACATATGCAGCTGGAGCCATGAGTCTACCCATGTGTACTCTTTGGTTGGTGCTTTAGTCCCTGGGAGCTCTTGTAGGGGTGTGTCTGGTTGGTTGATATTGTTGTTCTTCCTGCAGGGTTGTAAACCCCTTCAGCTTCTTCAGTCCTTCCCCTAACTCCTCCACTGGGGTCCGCATTCTCAGTCTGGTGGTTGGCTGCGAGCCTCCACATCTGTATTGGTCAGGCTCTGGCAGAGCCTCTCAGGAGACAGCTGTATCACGCTTCTGTCAGCAATTACTTCTTGGCATCAGCAATAGTGTCTGAGTTTGGTGCCTGCAGAAGGGATGGATCACCAGGTGAGCCATTCCCTGGATGGCCTTTCCTTCAGTCTCTGCTCTTTAATCCCTGTATTTCCTTTAGACAGGAGCAATTCTGGGTCAATATATTTGAGATGGGGTGTGGCCCCCTCCCTCAACCAGGGGGTGTGCTTATCCACTGGATATGGTCTCTGTAGGTTCTCTCTCCCTTTTGCTGGGTGTTTCAGCTAATATCATCCTCATTGGGTCCTGGGAGCCTCTTGATTTCCTGGGATCTGGAACTTCTTAGTGGCTACTCCCAGTTCTCCATCCTCCACTGTTACACACCTCCATTAAATTTCCTGATCCTCTGTACTTCTCCCCTCCACCCCTGTCTCTTCCTACTCCTGATCCCACCACCTTTTCTCCTTCCCCCTCCTCTCTCCTGGAGGGGGGGATTGGATACGGGGTTCGAGGAGGGGAAAGCAGGAAGGGGGATAGCACTTAAAATATAAATAAATAAAATAACCAATTTTTAAAAGTGAATGATAAAAAATAGAAAATGCACAACAAAATGAAAGATGTGTATGTTGTGTTGTGTCCATCTGAAGCTTCCTGTTCACAGCACATAAGTACATAGTAGAAATTAGGGAGAAAAATCAAAGCCACCTAAATATAAGCTCTTATGCACTCATGTACTGTTCAGTCATGTCAAAAAGGAGGATTGTTGAAAACAGTGATTCTCAACTTTCCTAACACTGTGACTCGTTAATACATGTTATGGAGATCCAAAACCAAAAAGATATTTTCTTCCTTCCATTTTTTTTTTTTAAATCTTCAGGATTTTAGATAAGAAAGCTATCAATCTCAATAGGAGAAGAAAAGGAAAAAAATTAAAACTCTATAGGAAAGTGGCTCCCATACTCTGACCCCTCAGCACAGCATAGGGTGCTGCTTATGTCTTACTTGTCCTTCAAAACCCAGCCAGGCAGCCCTAAGAGCTGGTGCTGACCCCAAGGTGGGTATGTGCTTTAATTTCAATCTGAACTGTACTATGCAAAAGGCACGCAGACACATTAGTGTGCATCAAAACTGGCAGCCCCAAAATGCTTTCCAAAGCTGACAGCCCACAGTTGAGTGTATGAAGCTTTGCGATGCGTGCAATGGCCTGTGAGGTAAGATCAAGAATTGACAAATGGGACCTTATAAAATTGCAAAGCTTCTGTAAAGCAAAAGACACAGTCAGCAAGACAAAAAGGCCACTAACAGATTGGAAAACGATTTTTACCAATCCTAAATCTAATATCCATGTTGGATATTAGTCCACCTTGGTCCTATGGTCCTGGTGGGAGGACAGCAGCACCTACCAAGTGGTGCTGCCTCAGTGAGGTGGCTGACAGCAGGAGCCATTCTGTGAAGGCCACAATGTCAACCACTGAGGAACTGAATGACAGCACGAGTCTCTGTACAGGCTGCTCACTTCCACATTGACTTCATTCAGTGTTCCTCTTGATAAAACTGAGGCTGAGCCCTAGCTCATCCTAGAGCTAAATATAAGAGGACAGTGGAAGAAGCTTTTTACACAATTGTCATTTCAGCTTTAGTGGTTTCTAAAAATTTCCGGGCCTTATAAAAATTTTCTTCCAGTAAATGAGCAAGTCTATCAAACTGTGAGACTTCCCCCAAAGGACTTCATGTAAACTGTTAGGTGCAACTGGTGGAAAGGAGCCCCATACTGCATGTGGCCAGTCACATGCTTAGGCTGTGAAATGCTTTGGTGAGGACTCCATAGTTAGGAGCACTTTTGGGAGATGTGGGGTGCCAACAGCACAGAGGTGATGGGACCCAGTGGCAGATAGAGCTTATCAAGAGTCCACCTCAGGTTTAACTTCAGTAATTCTGTCAATACACTTGAGGATATAAGCAACAAGGTTCAGTATCTCTGCTCCAGACACCAGGTGTTTTATGGATGTGTGTGCACTGTTCATGACACCATGGAGATTGGGCAAGGCAGCATCAGTCACCACGGTAAGGGTGAGACCCTGGCCTGCATGGTGCTGGTATAGCAACAGACAGGTAGGTCAATGGAATAGAATTGAAGACCTAGAAATGAATCCACACACTTATAGTCACTTGATCTTTGACTAGGGAGCTAAAACCATCCAGTGGAAAAAGAACAGCCTTTTCAACAAATGGTACTGGCACAACTGGCTGTTATCATGTAGAAGAATTTGAGTTGATCTATTCTTATCTCCTTGTACAAAGCTTAAGTCTAAGTGGATCAAAGACCTCCACATAAAACCAGAGACACTGAAATTTATACAGGAGAAAACCCTTGAAGATATGGGCACAGGAGAAAAATTCCTAAACAGAACAGCAATGGCCTATGCAGTAAGATCAAGAATTGACAAATGGGACCTTATAAAATTGCAAAGCTTCTGTAAAGCAAAAGACACAGTCAGCAAGACAGAAAGGCCACCAACAGATTGGGAAAGGATTTTTACCAATCCTAAATCTGATAGGGGAATAATATCCAACATCTACAAAGAGCTAAAGAAGCTAGACTCTAGAAAAACAAATAACCCCATTTAAAAATGGGGTACAGAGCTAAACAAAGAATTTTCAACTGAGGAATTCTGAATGGCTGAGAAACATCTGAAAAAATGTTCAACATCCTTAATCATCAGGGAAATGCAAATCAAAACAACACTGAGTTTCCACCTCACACCAGTCAGAATGGCTAAGATCAAAAATTCAGGTGACAGCAGATGCTGGCGAGGATGTGGAGAAAGAGGAACACTCCTCCATTGCTGGTGGGATTACAAGCTTGTACAACCACTCTGGAAGTAAGTCTGGCTTTTTCTCAGAAAATTGGACATAGTACTACCAGAGGATCCAGCAATACCTCTCCTGGGCATATACCCAGAAGATGTTCCAACTGGTAAAAAGGACACATGCTCCACTATGTTCATAGCAGCCTTATTTATAATAGTCAGAAGCTGGAAAGAACCCAGATGTCCCTCAACAGAGGAATGGATACAGAAAATGTGGTTTATGAAATTCTTGGCCAAATGGATGTATCTGGAGGACATAATCCTTAGTGAGGTAACCCAATCACAAAAGAAGTCATTGGATATGCGCTCACTGATAAATGGATATTAGCCCAGAAACTTAGAATACCCAAGATACAATTTGCAAAACACAAGAAAATCATGAAGGAAGACCAGCTTGTGGATACTTCATTCCTCCTTTGAATAGGAAACAAAATAACAATGAAAGGAGTTACAGAGACAAAGTTTACAGCTAAGATGAAAGGATGGACCATACAGAGACTACCCCACCAGGGGGGATCCATCCCATAATCAGTCACTGAACTCAGACACTATTGCATAGGACAGCAAGTGTCTACTTAAGGGACCCTGATAAAGATGTCTTATACAGAAGTGGATGCTCACAGTCATCTATATGATGGAACACAGGGCCCACAATGGAGAAGCTAGAGATAGAACCCCAGGAGCAGAAGGGGTATGCAACCCTAGAAGAGGAACAATATGAACTAACAAGAAACCCCAGAGCTCATCTCTCTAGCTGCATATGTAGCAGAAGATGGCCTAGTTGGCCATCATTGGGAGAGGAGGCCCCCTTGGTATTGCATGCAATCTTTATATACCGCAATACAGGGGAACACCAGGGCCAAGAAGTGGGAGTGGGTGGGCAGGGGGACAGGGCGGTGGGAGGGGGGAGGGAACTTTCGGGATATCATTTGAAATGTAAATTAAGAAAATATCTAATAAAAAATATTGAAAAAAAATAAGGCAGTCTTAGATACCAAATTGTAATGGTAAGGTGATGCCAATATGGAATACATATGTTTTTTGTTGTTGTTGTGAGTCTGGATATGTCTTTATAGGACACTTTTTTTTTTTTTTTTCTGAAGTACTTGTAGATGATCCTCATATCAATGTACTCATAATAGTGTCCTATTACTTTGAGTAGTGATTAGGTATAATATCTGAAATACAATTAGAAGATGAAGGGAAAGTCAGTGTAAGCCAAAGTACAGAGTAGGGATTAAATGAAGTAGCGAACTTGCACAGAATTTCAGCACAGTCTAACTTAGTATAAGAAGGGAGTAAGCTTAAAGCATTTATCTTCCAGAGGTTTAAGTAAAGCCTATTTTCAAGAAGACTTTGTAGTTCTAGTATATTGACCCCCTAGGAAGTGTATGAAAGTGACACTTTTTGATGAATAAGGGATATCTGAGATTCTCAGACAGTCTGATCTGGACTCCCTTCAAGCTCAAAGTGGCCACAGGTAGGGCATTGTGACTTTTCAGCCACTCCTTAGCTGCCTTTGGCTAGAGAGAGCTTTGCTGACCAAACAGGGCTGAGGGGTGTGGCCCACCATTGTTCTGAGAGGGACATAAGCAGGGTTCTCAGAGCTTTGGGGCCAGTCCCTGGAGAGCTCCCCTATGGCTCGGGTGGCCAAAAAAGGCCAAAGCTCTAGAGCAGCAGCAGCAGCAGCAACAGCCTCTGCCACCAAAGCCAAAAGATCGAAGCTTAAGAAGACAGCCAGCAAAAGATTCAAGCTTAAGAACAACCCTAGCTCTAAGCTCCCCAAGCCATCTCTTCGTGTCTTAATCCGTACTCTTTCTAGTGCCTTAATCAGCTCTCTTTCTTGTTCTTGGTCCTGAAAGTGCTGTCATCGTTCTAGAAGCAGAATTACATTAAAGGTGAGAGATCCCAAGCTAAGCTCATTCCCTCCCCTCTTCAGCCATTCTTTCCCCTAAGATTTTCTCAGGCCTACAATAAACTTATCATATACCTCTGCCCCCTTACATGAATCCCCACACTCATTCTATCTATCTTTTCTTTCAGATTACGAAGAAGGGGGAGCAATCCCTTCGAAGGAGAATTAGGAGAAGAATGAAGAGTGCTACTGAACTTCGATTAATGCGGAACCAACTGGAGCAGAGCCAACTGGAGCTGATGGAACCAGAACCGGCCTTGTCATTGGCGCCGAGCGAGACTCCACTGGAGTTGTTCGCTCGTGAGAATGCCAATATGTCGGAGCTGGAAGAAGTTCCACCATGCCTGGACAGTGACCCGGTTCTGAATGGAGACTTGGCCAGCTCCTAGACCACCCAGAACGGGTTCAAAGACCCATGAAACATCAGTGAAGGGGTCTGGGAGCAGAACTGTGGTCCTGTCAAGGCAAGTCTTCACCACAGACTAATTTGTATGATGGTGAAAATAAAATCAATCACGTGAAAATTAAAAAAAAAAAAAAGAATGAGGATATCATCAGTTTTATAGGCGAATGGGTAGAACTAGAAAATATCATCCTGTGTAAGGTGACTCAGTCACAAAAGGACACGCATGGTATATATGCCCTAATAAGTGGATATTATATCCCCAAAAACACAGAACACCTAGAATAAAATCCACAGAAATCAAGACGTTAAACAAGCAGCAGGGCCCAAGTGAGGATGTTTCAATTCCACCTGGTAGGGAGAAGAAAGCAACAGGAGTCACAGGGAGAGAGGAGACTTGGTGAGAGAGTTGAGGAAGAGGTTAAAAGGGGAACATGATCAAGTGTGGTGGGGAGGGGAGCTGAAAAGAATCCCTGAATGCCAAAAGAATGAATAGAAATATTCAGCCTCAGGGGAAGAGAGGTAGGGGCCTATCTAGAAAGTAGCAGAGACCTGGGAGGTAAAAGACTCTCAGGACTCAAAGGGAGGGACTTTATATGAAATCTCCAACAGTGGGGAATAGGAACTTGTAGAGTCCACTTCCAATAGAAAGACAAAGCATCAAGTAGAGGAATGAGGTTGCCACCCCACATTCAAAAACTCTGACCCAAAATTTTTCCTGTCTAAAAGAACTTCAAGGACAAAAATGGAGAAACAGCTGAGGGAAAGGTAATCTAGTGACAAGCCCAACTTGGGATCCATCTCAAGGGGAGCCTCCAAGAACTGACAATGTTACGGATGCTGTGGTACTCTTACAGACAGAAGCCCAGCAGGGTCATCCTCTGAGAGTTCCAACAAGCAGCTGACAGTCACAGATACTTACATCCAACCAATAGACTGAAGTTGGGGACCCCTGTGTTTGAATTAGGGAAAGGCTGGAAGAAGATGAGAAGGAGGGAAAACACATAAGAAGACCAAAAGTCTCAGCTAACCCAGACCCCTGAAATCTTTGAATTTGAGCCACCAAACAGGCAGCATATACCAGTTGATATCAGGCCCTCAACACATATACAGCAGAAAACTTCCTAGTCTGACCTTAGTGGGAGAATATTTGTCTAATTCTTGAGAGACTTGAGGCCACAGGGAGTGGGAAGGCCTGGTAGGGTTAGGGGGGGGGGGCATCCTTTTGGAGACATGGGAGGAGGAATGTGATGCAGAACTGTGGGAGGGCAGACGAGGAGGAGGGTAACAACTGGACTATAAGAAAATAAAAATAAGTTAAAAAATTACCTACATTGGCTGTGGCCATGTCTGTGAGGAATTTACTTAATTGCCAATTGATGTATGAATTCCAAATCCACTATGACCAACATCATCTGCAAGATGTGGGCTTGGGCTGTCTGAGGAAAGTAGCTGACAGGCCAGAGTAAGTAAAGCAAAGAGCAGCATCCCTCCCTGTATTTAGGCTTCATGATTCTTCCTTGAGTTTCTGCCCTGGTTTTACTCTCTGATGAAATATAATCTGTATGAAGAAATAAATGCCTTCATCAACAAGTTGCTAATGTCATTGCATTAATCACAGCAAGAGAAAGTATACTAGAACAGTTAATAAAGTTTCTTTGTAGAGGGGAGTGTTATATATTTCTGTTTATTCAAATACTGATGCTCTAGTCTCTTTCAGCTTAATAGAAGTACTACTCTTCTATTAAAAACAATGCATTTATGAAATTCTTGGGCAAATGTATGTATCTGGAGGGTATTATCCTTAGTGAGGTAACCCAATCGCAAAAGAAGTCACTAGATATGTACTCACTGATAAGTGGATATTAGCACAGAATCTTAGAATAACCAAGATACAATTTGCCAAACACAGCTTTCTTTAACAAGTGACCACTCCTTCATCTTAGAGGACCAAAGTTATTGTTGAGAAACACAGCTAGCCATGGATTTCATCGTACTTTTATCATTGGAATCATGAGTGTCAAAGAGTTATGTAGAAACACTACCTGATACTGTCCAGAATACATTTCTTCTTGATGGCAATGTTTTCTGTCATAATAGTGACATCATGGTTAAAAGTTTAGATCAACAGACTACTGGTATTCCCAGTATTTTTTTCATTACAAATAAAGCTGCTTTATTTAATATCCACTATGAATAGGGATGAAGGAACTCAGATGTTGAGATAACCCTCTAAAAGAGCCAATCTAAAAATGGAAGATTAATTATTCTGGGCACAATGTCAAAAGACCTCACCATTTCTAGTGTTCCTGCCATGAACCTCAGAGCATTACATTTTCCCTAGTAGCCTCCAGGAAAAGCCACATGTTTTCCACCAAATACTGATGCCATTTGATGTGCCCCTTTCTTTTCTCCCTAACTGCTTCTTTATGATTTCCCATTATCTCTCCTCAGATATGCCTTTTTTTTATTTTTTGTTAAACTGACTTTAATTAATGTTGCTTGCAAGTACATGGGTGTGAGGATATTTACTGTAGTATTTGCAAGTGATCTTTGGTCTCATGTTTGCAAAGAAATGCATACTTTTTTGAAATTAAGGCTGGCCAGAAATTGAAAAAGTGATCCTTGATAAAAAAATTAAGGCCATGTTTTAAAGTAGGAAGAGTTGCACATGATTCTCCTATCAATACTTTACTTATTTCACACAGTCCTCTGATACTTCACAGACTATAATAAGTTGTAGGAGATACTGGATCATAAAACTTACAGTCAGAGTTCCTGATACTGCACTGTAGTTCAGTTGTGAAGTCTTTCATTTCTGCTACATGGCTGAAAAATATATCAAAGCAATCACAATGTAGTAGAGAATTTGCTACCTCTAAAATCTGCCCAAATCGTTACACAACTAATCCTAAAATTTTAAGACTATGTCTGTAGGTTGTTAATTAGCTTTCTATGACCATAACCAAATAAGTGAGATAATTGAATTAAATGGCAGGAAGATTATTTTTTGACTCATTGATTTTAGATTTTAGTATATATTAACTAGGTTTATTAGTATTGAACCAATATAGGTTCAACATATAGTCCAGAAATGGTGGAGAATGCAAACTATTAATTCAATGGTGGTGTCTTAGTCAGGGTTTCTATTCCTGCACAAACATCATGACCAAGAAGCAAGTTGGGGAGGAAAGGATTTATTCAGCTTACATTTTCATACAGCTGTTCATCACCAAAGGAAGTCAGGACTGGAACTCAAGCAGGTCAGGAAGCAGAAGCTGAGGCAGAGGCCATGGAGGGATGTTACTTACTGGCTTGCTTCCCATGGCTTGCTCAGCCTGCTCTCTTATAGAACCAAAGACTACCATCACAGAGATGGTCCCACCCACAAAGGGCCTTTCCCCCTTGATCACTAATTGAGAAAATGCCTTACAGTTGGATCTCATGGAGGTATTTCCTCAACTGAAGCTCCCTTCTCTGTGATAACTCCAGCTGTGTCAAGTTGAAACAAAACTAGCCAGTACAATTGACCCCTTGTCAACTTGACACACAAATACATCACTATTAAGCCTCAATCCTTAGTTCTTATTCATCCCCAAGATCTTAAATAACCTTAAAACTCCCACAGTCTTTACATATTAAAAGTTCAATCCCTTTAAAATATCCAGTATCTTTTGAAACACAAAGTACTTTAAAATTCAAAGTCTTGTAACTGTGGGCTTCACTAAAAAACTTCCTTCAAGAGGGAAAAATATCAGGGCACAGTCACAATCAAAAGCAAAAATCAATCTCCAACTGTCCAATGTCTGGGATCCAACTCACGATCTTCTGGGCTCCTCCAAGGCTTGGGTCACTTCTCCAGCCATGCACTTTGTAGCACACACATTGTCCTCTAGGATGCAGATGCCTGTACTCCATTGCTGCTGCTGTTCTTGGTGGTCATCTCATGATACTGGCATCTCCAAAATGCTGCTGTCTTCCACTATAACTAGGCTTCAACACTAGCCCCTCATAGGCTCGCTTCATGATGCCAAGCCTCAACTCCTTTGCATGAACCCTTTAGTCCTAGGCCATCAATTGCAACTGAGGCTACACCTTCACCAATGGCCTTCCGTGGTCTCTCACAGTGCTTCCCTGGCCTCAGCTGCACTGCATGACCCCTCATGCCTTCAAAGCCAGTACCACCTGGATGACTCTTACACATTACCAAGTCCCGCTGCTGCATGAGTTATAACTTTGTCTATCTCTGGAACACAACCTCTTTGTGCTTTCAGAAAACGATTCCCAGAAGATGTCACCTCAATGATGATGGTCTCTTTTTAATAACTGCTAATTTCTTAGCTCCAGCTAACCAGCATCAATAGACCCATTAATTCAAAAGTTTCACTTTAGTAGTACTGTTATCTTGTTAATCACAGCTGATTCTTCAGCCAGAGCTAACCAGAACCACAGCATCTTCCCATTCAAAATAGCAATGGCCCTGAAAAGAGTCTTTAATTTTCCCCCTGAAATTTCACAAGCTAGACCTCCATCTTCTGCACTGTTCTCAACATTATCTTCTAAGCTCCTACACATCTGACACCGCTCTTAACAATGAATGGATCTTCAAGCCCAAAGTTGCAACGTCCTTTTACAGTTCTCCCCAAAATATGGTCAGGTTGTCACAGGAGAACCTCACTTCTGGTACCAATTTGTCTTAGTCAGGGTTTCTATTCCTGGACAAACATCATGACCAAGAAGCAAGTTGGGGAGAAAAGGGTTTATTCAGCTTACACTTCCATACAGCTGTTCATCACCAAAGGAAGTCAATACTGGAACTCAAGCAGGTCAGGAAGCAGAAGTAGATGCAGAGGCCATGGAGGGATATTATTTAATGGCTTGCTTCCCCTGGCTTGCTTAGACTACTCTCTTATAGAACCCAAGACTATCATCCCAGATATGGTCCCACCTACAAGGGGTCTTTCCCCCTTGATCACTAATTGAGAAAATGCCTTACAGTTGGATCTCATGGAGGCATTTCCTCAACTAAAGCTCCTTTCTCTTTGATAACTCCAGCTCTGTCAATTTGACACAAAACTAGCCAGTACAGATGAATTGGAGACAAAGCAACAGACAGTGAAAAGGAGATGAATCTGATGTTCCTTTAAATATTAGGCTGTATATAATTCAATTTCCTCTATTGAGTCTACTTTGTAAAATGTCTTCCATTGTTCTAAGATCTTATGGGTTGGTAACCCACCTGTGAGGACATCAAGATTTAGAAGGTATTTAATGTCCATATCATAGCAATAATTTCCCAAGCTACTTTATTTGGTTGGGAAACTTCTATGAATTCATGCCATTAATCTTTAGATTTTAGATGCACATTTTTTTTCAAATGTGTATTGTAGTCCAATTAGTTATTTCTAGGTTCTCTGGTGTAATCAAGATAGAAGTTTGAAATCAGAAAGTGAAGCTCCTATTGAACTACGCTGTTATATAATGAAAATCTAAGAAAAAGGTGAAACAATCCTTTCTTCTTTTTAAGTTATAGGAATAAAATCACCTACCTTATCAATAAATATGATACAGCTTTCTTACAGCTTTCTTTTATTGATTGGTTCTGTCAGAAAGATTCTATATGGACCTTTAGTCTCAATTTTCTAACTAAATATATTTGTAATAATCCCTTGCCATATTTTCAAATAATCAGATTGTACTGAAAATATCCTGAGAAAAATGTAACAGGTCATGAAGTCCCTGAAACTGGGAAGAGAGATTTCACTATTAGCAGAAAGTCTTTATGTAGCTGAGCATAATAGCCTGAATTTGTGTGTATGCCCATATTGTTCTTTGAATTCACGTATTTGCCAACTGATAAAGCTCACTGCCAAGTGTTTGTGGTTTGGTTGATGGATTGAGATACAGCACACTGCCAAGTGTGTGTGGTTTAGTTGCTGGACTGAGATTGAAAATTTTACACCTGCACCTGTGCACCTGAGCATGAAAATCTTCCATATACCCATTTCTTCTGTAGAAAGAATGGATATTGTTAGATCAGGTAAATCCTCTACTTCCTCCTCCTCCTCCTCCTCCTCCTCCTCCTCCTCCTTTCCCCCTTGAGGGCCCATAAATATTGGGTCCTCTTTTCTCTCAGGGCCGAACCCTCTATCCATTTCTGGGATAATAGTCGTCCCCAGAGTTCTGGCTTTCCCTGAATAAAAATCCTCTTTCTGTTTGCATCAAGACTATTTCTCGTGAGTGATTTGGGGTGTCTCCTCTCCTGAGTCAGAACGTGGGAGTTCTCACGTTGTGGGTCTTGCATTACTGGCTGGTTTTATGTGTCAACTTGACACAAGCTGGAGCTATCACAGAGAAAGGAGCTTCAGTTGGGGAAGTGCCTCCATGAGATCCAGCTGTAAGGCATTTTCTCAATTAGTGATCAAGAGGGAAAGGTCCCATGTGGTTGGTGCCATCCCTGGGCTGGTAGTCTTGGGTTCTATAAGAGAACAGGCTGAGCAAGCCATGGGAAGCAAGCCAGTAAGTACCATCCCTCCATGGCCTCTGCATCAGCTCCTGCTTCCTGACCTGCTTAAGTTACTGTCCTGACACCCTTTGGTGATCAACAGCAATGTGGAAAGTGTAAGCTGAATAAATCCTTTCCTCCCCAACTTGCTTCTTGGTCATGATGTTTTGTCCAGGAATAGAAACCCTGACTAAGACACAGATATTGCATTAGGCAGACTTAAAAGTTAAAAAAAAAATAAGTATCCTGGCAATCAGAAACTTCAAATTTTTCAAACATTTAAAGAGAAATCTAATTTTTTTTTATTTTTTAATTGTTGTAAATGATGCTTTGATAGATAATTTTAATAGAAGAAAGATTAATAAATGTCATGCTACCTTTCCAAGGTATTTAATGTCCAGATCATAGCAATTATTTCCCAAGCTACTTTATTTGGTTGGGAAACTTCTATGAATTTGCTTGGATTATGCTGCCAAGAGAAGTACATGGTTTATTTGTTTCTCATCATACACCTTTGACAATATACTTAAAATCTAGTAAATATCCTTGGAAGATTGGAAGTCTTAATTCTACAGTGAACTATATTTAATTTACCTTCCCATTTTCACAAACTTTCACACAAATCTGTAGAGTATGTTTGCATTAACTATATTAAGGAATAGAGATGAAAATGTGTGGATGAGAAGTGACAACTTCCACTTTTTAAGAAATGCTAATTTTAAGGTCACTATATATAATTAAATAAGGAAAAATGAGATTCAATATGGATTGAAAATCTTATACAAATAGTAAAGAGATGGCAGGTCATTGAGAAATCACTTAATTTTTATTTACAATGTATTTATTGGCTTTAATTTTTGATAGCACACACACACACACACACACACACACACACACACATTCTTTAATCTATGTTTGCATTACAGTATTTATCCCTACTCCCCTCTGGCTTTTGATTGTTCCACATCCCATACCTCTATAAGTCCTCCTCTGTCTCCATGAGGATGAACCCACAACCTCAACTATACCCCAACAGACCACCACACTCCCTGGGGCCTCTAGTCTCTTGAGGGCTAGGTGCATCTTTCCAAATGAGTCCAGACTTGGCACTCCTCTGCTGTATGTGTGTTTGGGGCCTCATATCACCTGATATATGCTGCCTGGTTTGTGGCCCTGTGTCTAAGAGATCTTAGGGAGAGATTTAGTTGAGACTTTTGGTCTTCTTATAAGGTAATCCTCCTCCTCAGTTTCTTCCAGCTTTTCCCTAATTCAACCACAGGTGTCACCAGCTTCTGTTCATTGGTTGGGTGTAAATACCTGCAAGTGACACTTTTAGCAGCTTGTTGGGCCTTTTGCAGGGCAGTCACGTGAGGGTCCTGTTTGTAAGTACACCATAGTATCAATAATAGTGTCAGGCCCTGGGGCCTCTTCTTTAGCTGGATCTTAATTCAGGCCTGTATCTAGACCTCCTTTTCCTCAGGCCCTTCTCCATTTTTGTTCCTGCAGTTCTTTTAGTCAGGAACAATTCTGGGTCGGAGTTTTTGATTGTGGGACAACACCATTCCTCCACTTGATACCTTGACTTTCTAGTGGTGGTGGACTCTAAAAGTTCCCTCTCCCCACTGTAGTGCATTTAGTCTAATGTCCCTCCTTTAAGTCTTGAGAGTCTCTCACCTCTCAGGTCTCTGGTACTTTCTAGAAAGTCCCCCCTCCTACCTTCAAAGTTGCCTGTTTGATTCTTTCCACTGGTCTTCAATGCTTCAGTCCTCTTCAGCCCTCCAATACCTGATCATGTTCCTCTCTTTTTCTACCTGTCCCATTTCCCACAAAATTCCCTATCTCCCCTCAACTCCCACCATGAATGATTGCTTTCGTCTTCCTCCCAAGTAGGATTGAGGCACCCTGATTTGGACCCTGTTGCTTGTTTAACTTCTTGAGTTCTGTGGATTGTATCCTTGGTAATCTGTATTGTTTTGGATAACATCTAGTTATTAGTGAGCACATACCATGCATATCCTTTTGGGTCTGAGTTACCTCACTTAGAATGATATTTTTGTAGTTCCAACCATTTGCCTGCAAAACTCGTGATTTCCTCTTTTTTAATAGTTGAGTAGTATTACGTAATGTAAATGAACCACATTTTCTGTATCCATTCTTCTGTTGTGGTATATTTGGGTTGTTTTCAGCTTCTGGCTATCCCAAGCAAGGCTGCTATGAATATAGTAGAACAAATGCCCCTGTGGCAGGGTGGGGTGTCTTTTGAGTAAAGCTGGGTCTTAAGGTAGATCTACTTGCCATTTTCTGAGGACCCGCCAAATTGATTTCCAGAGTGGTTGCACCAGTTTGTAATCTACCAGCAATGGAGGAGTATTACTCTCTCTACATCCTTGCCAACATGTGCTGTCACCTGAGTTTGATGTAAGCCATTCTGGTTGGTATAAGAAAGATTCTCATGTTTGTTTTGATTTGCTTTTCCCTGATCATTAAGTGTTGTGGATTGCTGTTTTATTTTCTACTCCCTCAAGATGGGTGCATCCACTAGTAAATAACATACTCAGATGAGGTCAAGTGAAATCTTAATTGGTCCTATAAAGCTAGAGCTTGTGAATAGGCATTGCAAGGAAAAGGTAGAGCTGAAAATGTTAGGGAAGGGGAGAAGGAGGTAAAGAAGGGTAAGCAAAATGGAGGACAGAGTAAAGAAGATGGAGGAAAAAGTGGTTGAAGATGGAGCAGGCCCACAGTGGCCGGGAGGAACAATAAGTAACCAGGTATTTATAGATGGGCAATATAGTAGTGTTGGAAATATTTGCCCAACCTACGCATCTATATCAATTGAGTTTTGTATTCTTTACATGAGCATTTTGGGGTTGGAGATTTACAGTTATATTTCTGGTTGGGAGAATATAAGTCTCTAGCATTTTCATTTTAAGGTGCTAAGGGGATCTGAGTGAGTGGTAGCAGGTGTCCTTCAGACCATCCACACCCTGGTACTGGCTTGAGAAATGTGAGCTACAGCTCAGGGCATTACAGAAGAAATTGGTTGAGTTAGCTTAGAAAGGTAGCCTCAGGAACCATGGCGGGAGGCCCTACATAGCTAGCCATGGGGGTGGGTGAAAACTCATGCTGGCAATAACTGGATTTAGTGTGGGTTCATTTCAAAACTAGATACAACATCTATGAACTTTGAACATTTAAGTGCTTCTCAGCCATTTGAGATTCCTCTATTGTTAATTCTCTATTTAGCTCCATACCCCCCCTTTTTTAATTGGGTTGTTTGATTTCTTGTTGTTTAGCTTCTTGAGTTCTTAACCTATTTTGGATATTAACCCTCTGTTGGATGTGAGTTTAGAGAAGATTTTTTTTCCCAATCTGTAGTTTGCTGATTTGTCTTATAGATGCCTTCTAATTTCATGAGGTCCCATTGTTCAATTCATGATCTTAGAGCTTGAGCCACTGGAGCTCTGTTTGTGAAAATTTCCCCTGTGCCAATCAGTTTGAGGCTCTTCCTCACTTTCTATTTTAGTATATTCAGTGTATCTGGTTTTATGTTCAGGTTCTTAATCCACTTGGACTTGAGCTTTGTGCAAGGTGACAAAAATGGATCTATATTTTCATCTTTCTACATATAGACTGCCAGGTAGACCAGCACCATTTATTGAAGATGCTTTCTTTTTCAATTGTATATTTTTGGCTCCTTTGTCAAAGATCAAGTGTCTGTCAGTGTGTGGTTGTATTTCTGGTTTTTCAATTCTATTCCACTGATCAACCTGCCTGTCTCTGTACCAACACCATGTAGATTTTATGACTATTGCTCTGTAATATAGCTTGAGGTTAGGGATAATGATTCCCCCAGAAGTTATTTTATTGCTAATAATTATTTTTGCTATTATGTGTTTTTTGCTTTTACAGTAATATTTGATAATTGCTATTTTTCAGTCTTTGAATAATTGTGTTTGTATTTTGATGAGAAATCACATATTTCTTATAAAATTGAACATTCCAACCTTGCTCCATTACAAAGACAACTTGATTTTTTAATCCTTTCTGTATTTCAAACTTTCAAATAATCTTTCAACTTTCTAAATAAACCATAAGTGCTTTTCATCTCTACCTTGTTGATCCAAGAATTAAGACTTTACACATTAACGGAAAAGGAATAATATTTTCAACTCCCATGAACTGAGCTTTTAAGGCAAACATGACATTCTATTTATATCCAGGGTCTTAGTATGTTTAGAAGCAAACATTTCACCCTTCAGACCTATAATGTATGTGGCCTTAATTTATCATTGTCTATGGAAACTTGTATTTGGTTTTCTCTATCTGGGCATGAGTGAAAACTCAATGACAAAAGATCCCAAGAATTATTTTAAGAGCTGTTTTCTCATTTTGTACTATTGAATTGTTGATATTTAGTAGGATTTATTGCCTCCAGTGACAAACTAATGGAGATTTCCCCTTTTCCCTTAAAAATAAGACTCCATGGATTTCTTTTTTTTTAATTATTTTTTCTTTATTAGATATTTTCTTCATTTACATTTCAAGTGTTATCCAGAAAGTTCCCCATACCCTCCCCCATCCCCATGGATTTCTAATGACGTCAGTATTTATATCAGAGTAATCATGACTTGATCTGGTTTAATTGAACTAAAAATAAAATTACCTCATGAATGGAATGCAGTAGATCTATTAAAGCTTCACAGGAGAGGGTTGGGGTTTATTAGCTTAAAATAATGCCTAGAAATGTGATTATAGATTTGATTCAGGAAAAATAACCCTAAAGATTGATTCACTGGTCAGACAATCTACAAGGGGAAGGACAAATATTAATGATATCAAGTTCAAGTGCTATCTTTGAATCACTGTTATGTGGGTGCAGGATATGGAACATAGTGTGCTCTTTATTCCTGGAGTATATTTTAAGCAGCATTTATTCTTATTAATATTTTCTAGTTAATTCTCTACTGTCGGTGTAACTCATAGTGCTAAATTCATGTGCTTGCTTGAAGCTTTGAAGGCAGTCTTAAAACCACATGGCTAGCATCTTCAATTACTAAAAAAGGAGGCAGGCTCTGTCTCTGAAGGAAATGGTCTTCATAATTTTCATATGGGTTCATAATTTAGTGTGGGTTCACATGTGAGGATCACAGTTAAAAATTAACTGTATGAATGCATGGACACACATACACACAGAGAGACAGAGAAACAGAGACATAGAGAGAGATTCACAAATACATAGTTATGGTACATGTACATGTATAGGTGAATATATGAATATGCACATTGATCTGTACATATATGTTTATGTAGGGTAGAAGGTAGGTAGTCTGTTATAACTTCATAATTTATGGTTTTAAATTCATTGTTGTTTTGATACTTTTCAATAATTTTGAATGATAATTCTCTTAGAGGAAATTTAGAACATTTATTTTAAGGCAAATTAAATGAAACATAAAAATGAATAGTAACATGAGCACTGTAGTACAAAACTCAAAATGATACTTCTGGAGGAATTATGTAAAAAGTTTTGGCTTCATTTATTATTAACATAATATATTTGTTTAAGACATTATTGCAAATAAATATTTTACAATATGACTACATTTCCCGCCAGAATAAACAACATAAAAAATAAGGAAACATTTTCAATGTAACTTCAAGTTAAATGTTCTCTGTATATACTATGTAAGTGGAAGAAACTAGACTAAAAGATGAATTGCTAGAGTCAGAATTAAAACAACTATGTTTTTGTCAATATTATTGTATGGATAATATTTACATTTTACACTTAAAAATATTTGAGTAACTTTTACTCTGGATAACAAATGAGTTAACTTTCAAAAGTGAAAGATATGAAAGGAGGCAGCATGTTCTACTTAGAATTTGAGGTAAGTGAACTCAAATTACTTAATTATAATTTTGAGAGCATAACACATATAGGTATATAACTTTTATAATCTCTGAAAATCTAATGTACCTACCATAGGAAGTATAGATTAAAATACTTATACAGTTTCTTGGTTAGACATTTGAAATAATTAAAGTCACTGTGGGAACTTTAGAGATATTCATATTCATCATCTCACTATTCATAGACAAGTGATGATACCATTGTATGTGCCCATCAGTAATTTAATGGATAAAGAAAAGATGTACTGTATAAATAATGGAGATTTTTTTTTTTTTTTTGTAAGACATGTAGAAGGAAATTATCTTAATTTCAGCAAAGGGCATGAAACAGAAGAACATTATGTTACATAAACTGAAACAGAATTCAAATCTTTTTTTTTCTCATGTGTGTAATTTTAGGGTAAAGGGGGTGGGACATAAAGAAAAAAAGAAAGAATTTTAAACATAAACAAAGAGAAATAAAGGAGGAACTATGAGAGGGGCATAAAAAGGTGGTTATAATAACAGAACAGCATTTATATATTTGAGTGCCAATGATATTTTGCACATAATCTGTAACAACTACAACACCAATTAATGCATTATTGAAATAAAAATAAACAATAAATGCATTTATAAAAAATTAAAATCTTCCTAGGTAATTTAAATGTGTGTCAAGATAAAAGTAAAAACAACAACAACAACAATGACCAATCTCTCTCTAGGCGAACTTCTAGAGGCTATTCCCTCCTTTTGTTTAAATAGACATTCCTTCAGGGTGCAATGAGCACACTCAATGATTCCCTGTCCTTGAGCATTATAGGGCAATCCATGATTAAGATGGACTCTCATGGCTTTACAAAAATTTACAAATGAGGCAGAGGTATAGGCTGGACCATTATCAGTTTTTATGCTTTTAGGCATACCCCAAGCTCTCCAAGCCTCAAAGCAATGTGCAATGACATGGTGTGCTTTCTCCCCTGTATGTAAGGAGGCAAACATCACTACTGAGGCAGTATCTATGGAGACATGAATGTATTTTAGTTTTCCAAACTCAGCAAAATGACTGACATCCATCTGCCAAACATGCATCCATCTGCCAAACTACATCCCTAGCCTCTACATGATAAGGTCTTGGAATTTACATGGAACTGTTTATGAAAATCTCGGGCCAAATCAATCGAAGTAGACACAGTAAAAAAATAGACAGGCTCTAGAAGCTTTACCCACTATATCATTTTCCTGAGACAATGGTCCCAGCAATCCAGTATGGGCATGAATATGCTGAACAAAAAAGGGTGACTCATGATCCCAAATGATTGCCTGCAATTCAACTAGCAATTTTCCAATTGTTGATTTAAGACTTATTTCCCCTACTATTTCCAAATATTTAAGACTATTCACCACATATTGGCTGTCTGATATTAAATTAAAAGATTCTTCTATTTCTAGAAACACTTGCAAGACTGCATTTAGCTCAGCTCCTTGTGCTGATACATGTGGAAAAAGATTTTTTTTTTTTTTTTTTTTTTTTGGTGGGGAGACCTTTTCCCAGTGCCTCCTTTAGATCTGTCTGTAAATACATTAATGGCACCGGCAATTGGCTGCAGCCTTGTGATCTTAGGAAAAATCACAGGATTTCTTAAAACAAACTGAGTCCAGGGGCTAGAGGGGTAATGATTATCAAAATCACCTGTCATACTTGTACACACCATCAACCATTCATCATTAGTAGCAGCTAATACTTCTATTTGTTTGGGTGTATAGGGGGTAATTATGGCTTCTGGTTGTTTGCCAAAAGCTCCTACACTTATTTTCAGAGCCTTTGCTATCAGCTGTGCTATAGATTCAGGATACCAGAGTAGAACTTTAGCAGGGGAGTGATGCAAATAAACCCAGTCCAAAGGCCCACTTTGCCAAAATATGCCTTGGGGGGAAGAAACCATGATATTTACCACTCCTACATAATTTGAATCTATCACCACTGGATGCACTATTAGCCCTTTTAAGGTAGCTGAACTGTGGCCCAAAAGTAGGCCCACAGTATTGTCAGGAAGGGGTCCCTTAAAGTCAGAGGTAATAACTTGTACACCCATAGCCGGTGTTAATATGAGTCTGGTGGTGGCACAGATGTCCAATCCTGTACTTCCTGCTGTAGCTCTTCCGGGGTTATTCTCAGACAGGGACGTCAAGGGATCTGCTGCATTATGGGCAAATGAGTGTGTGTCTTCACTGCTCCCATATATTTGAGGGCCCTGGGGCAGAGGACCCCAGTGGCCCATTTTTTGTTGTTGTTGTTGTTGTTAATTTTTTATTAGATATTTTTTTTAATTTACATTTCAAATGCTATCCTGAAAGTTCCCTCCCTCACCCCCCACCCTGCTCCCCTGCCCACCCACTCCCACTTCTTGGCCCTGGCATTCCCCTGTATTGGGGCATATAAAGATTGCAATACCAAGGGGCCTCTCCTCCCAATGATGGCCGACTAGGCCATCTTCTGCTACATATGGAGCTAGAGACACAAGTTCTGGGGGTTCTGGTTAGTTCATATTGTTGTTCCTCTTCTAGGATTGCAGACCCCTTCAACTCCTGGGGTTCTATCTCTAGCTTCTCCATTGTGGGCCCTGTGTTCCATAATATAGATGACTGTGAGCATCCACTTCTGTACCAGACAGTTATATCAGGGTCCCTTCAGTAAACACTTGCTCTCCCACAAGAGGGTGGCCATCCACATCCCATTTACACTGGCATTCTCCAACCCAATGATTTCCTTTTCTGCATCTTGAGCAAAGCTTAGGTTGCCTAGCCAGAGCGGCCACAGCAACATGGAAGCACTAATATGCCCAGGTTGGCCACAGGAGAAACATCTCCCACTAATGCCCTTCGAGCCTGTTCTATTCCTCTGTCATTTCTGTCCTGCTAATTTAGCTGCAGTAAGTCCCTCATTAGTCAATGGTGGATCTACAATATCTCTGCATACCTACAGCCAGACATCTACCAACTTGTTCTTATAAGGTCGGATGGAATCTCTACAATGCTTATTGACCTGTTCATAAGTTAATTGCTTAATAAGAGGCATGGCTTGATCCACATCTGGAAACATTCTACCTGCGGTTTCAACCATTCTGGCAAGGTAATCAGAAAAATGTTCCT
The DNA here is from genome assembly GCA_902729485.2 of Mus minutoides. Taxonomy (NCBI): domain Eukaryota; kingdom Metazoa; phylum Chordata; class Mammalia; order Rodentia; family Muridae; genus Mus; species Mus minutoides. The sequence continues at coordinate 3,026,206 of LR753308.1, read as the reverse complement.
TTTTCCCCTTGAAGTACCTTAGAAAGGCTTGCTCCTAAGTCTCCCGTTCCAGAAAGCATTTTCCAGCCCTTTATAGCAGAGGTGTTAATCTGTTCATAAACTTGGGCGGGATAGCCTATTTGGTTATTTGTGAAATTTCCCTGTCTGATAAACATATCTATGTTCCAGGCCAGCTGGACATTGGTAGCATTAGCGGAAGCCTGCTCAAGGGCATATTCTAGATATGCAGCTTTCCAATTCAAATAGGCTCCTCCCATCAGGACTGCCTTACTGAGATTCATCCAATCAAAAGGAGTCATACAATGCCTTTGTAATGCCTCTACTTAGCTAACAGTAAATGAGGCTTGCACCCCATATGTTGATACTGACTCCTTTAGCCTCTGGATAACTTTCCAATCCAGGGGTTCATGATATCTCTGACCCTGCTGGTCCTGAAACACAGGGAAATCACCTGCTTCAGGAGGGATATTATGCAATACAGAGGCATACCTACAGCGCCCCTTGCCACACTCTTCCCTATAATAGGGTGGCAAAGTTAATGGCTGAGTGGATGGTTCTGGAGGCCTGTCCTTTCTTATTTTTGATACTCTGGAAGTTAGCTCCTCTTCACTGTTGGAGGAACTTGGAGTCTTATCTAAACTACCCTCTTCATTTTCCCTCTTTTTAAACTCTTTTCCTCTCCATTCGCAATTATGTCTATTGTGCTGCGATATGATCTTCACTTCCTTTAAAACCCCCACACCCTGCTCTATCGTTTTTGATGCAGTGGACCATGTCTTGGGTACTTAACTCTGTCCAAATTACTGGGAATTTTGCTCTTCTCAATTACCAAGAACTTTGCTAGTCCCAATGACTGGGAACCTTATTGTCTCTTTACCTAGAACTTTCCCTTGTCCCTCTTACCTGGTGTCTTAGTCATGTTTTCTATTCCTGCACAAACATCATGACCAAGAAGCAGTTGGGGAGGAAAGGGTTAATTCAGCTTACACTTTTCACATTGCTGTTAGTCACAAAAGGATGTCAGGACTGGAACTCAGGCAGGTCAGGAAGCAGGAGCTAGTGCAGAGGCCATGGAGGGATGTTCTTTACTGGCTTGCCTCCCCTGGCTTGCTCAGACTGCTCTCTTATAGAACCCAAGACTGCCAGCCCAGAGATGGTCCCACCCACAAGGAGCCTTTCCTCCTTGATCACAAATTGAGAAAATGCCTTACAGTTGGATCTCATAGAGGCATTTCATCAACTGAAGCTCCTTTCTTTTTGATAACTCCAGCTGTGTCAAGTTGACATAAAACTAGCCAGTACACCTAGAAACTTACCAGCTAGCTGCCCTGACTGCAATGAGTTCTGTACGTCCCATAGGCCACCACTTGTCAGTACCTGATCTGACCCTCGAAAAGGAGCAACATGACAGGGCGTTCTTCTCAAAGCAGTTTACTCAGGATCCTTAACTTCTTCCAAAAGGCCCCCAAGCCTGTGCAGACGTGACTATGCAGGGTTGTATAAAGAAATCAGGTGTTAGTCATAAGACTTGGCAACCTTCCTGGGCGCCATCTTGGAATGGTCGCAACACCAGTTTCTCACAGTTCTGTTTAGGAAATCTCCCCTTCTGCTAATGAGTTCATGGTTCTTTCTCAATTTCTTTCTCTCTCTTTTCTTTTTTTTTCTTCAAGGTGATTCCACCTGGGAGAGGTTTATTGAGTGGGTTGGAGGGCAGAGAAGAGGAAAAAGAAAGAAAGAGGGGGGAGAGAAGAGAGAGAAGAAAAAGAGCCCAATTTATCTTCTATTAGATTCAGTGTATCTGGTTTTGTGTTGAGGTCATTGATCCACTTGGACTTGAGCTTTGTTCAAGATTACAAATATGGGTCTATTTTCATTTTTCTACATACAGACAGCCAGTTAGACCAGCATCATTTATTGAAGATGCTTTCTTTTAATCATTGTATATTTTTGGTGTCTTTTTTCAAATACAAACTGTATGTACATGTGTGGTTTTATTTCTGGGTTTAAAAAAAAAAACACACAATCCAATTAAAAAAATGGGATATAGAACTGAACTGAGATTTCACAACAGAGGAATCTTGAATGGCTGAGAAACACCTAAAGAAATGTTCAAAGTCCTTACCTAAGGTAAAATCTGCAGGTGATATCACATGTTGGAGAGGATGTGAACAAAGCAGAACACTCCTCCATTGCTGGTGGGATTGCAAACTGGTACAAACACTCTGGAAATCAATCTGGAGGTTCCTCAGAAAATTGGAAATAGATCTCCTCGAAGAACAAGCAATACCACTCTTCGGAATATACCCGAAGGATTCTCCACCATGCCACAGGGGCATGTGGTCCACTATGTTCATTATGGCCTTATTTGTAATAAACAAAAGCTGGAAACAACCCAGATGTCCCGCAACAGAAGAATGGATACAGAAAATGTGGTTCATTTACACTACAGAATACTACTCAACTATTAATAAAGAGGACATCCTGAGTTTTGCAAGCAAATGGATAGAACTTCTAAATCTTATCATAAGTGAGGTAACTCAGACCCAAAAAGACATGCATAGCATATACTCACTAATAAGTATACATTAACCAAGCAAAGAGTACAGAATACCCAAGATACAGTCCACAGAAATAAAAAAGGTCAACAAGCTGAAATGCACAAGTGAGGATGGAGGGACCCTGTTGGGCAGATAGTGAACAAGGTGGGGAGGAGCAGGGGGAGATGGGACCTGATTTGTTATTGGGTGGGGGAAAAGAACTGAAACCCTGAGGGACAGCAGAAAGAATGGAAACAGACAATCTCAGGAAATAGGAGATGGGAGGACCCTGAAGAATGCACCAGAGATCTGGGAGGTGAGTGACTCTCAGGACTCAAAGGGAGGGACCTTAGATGAAATACCAGATAGTAGGCAGAAAGAACTTACAAAGCCCACCTCCTGCATGAAGCCAGGACATCAAATAAGGAAAGGAGGCCATCCCACAGTCACAACTGTGACATATAATTGTTTCTGTCTGAAAGAATTATAGGGATGGAAATGGAAGGGAGCCTGAGGAAAAGAAGGTCCAGTGACAGGCCCAAAGTGGGATCCAGCTTATGGGTAGGTCCGAAGGCCTGACACTATTACTGAGGTTATGGAATGATCACAAAAAGGGAAATAGCATGACTGAACTCCAGAAGATCCGATAAGCAGCTGAGAGAGTCAGATGTAGATATTTGCACCCAACCAGTGGACAGAAGATGCTGACCCCTGTGGTTTAATTAGGAAAAGGCTGAAAGAAGCTGAGGAGAAGGGTGACCCTGTAGGAGGACCAGGAGTCTAAATTAATCTGGACCCCAGAAATATCTCAAGCACTTGACTACCAAAGAGGCAGTATACACCAGCTGATATGAGGCCCCCAACACACATGCAGCAGAGGACTGCTGGGTCTATGTTCATTCAGAGATGATGCACCTAACCCTCAAGAGAGTAGAGGCCCCAGGGAGTTTTGAGGTCAGGTCAGTTGGTGTGTGGGAACATCTGTGGGTAGACAGGAAAGTCGACAGGAAGTATGGTATGTGAAAGAGTTGGAGGGTGGACATTAATGGGGATAAAATATGGAGTGTAAATTAATAAATAAATTTTAAAATAATTTCTTTTTTGAGGAGATTATGATATAATTACATTAATTCTCCAGTTCATTTGATCTCCTTTTTCTTCCTATATACTTCTCATTGCTCTCTTTTAAATTTATGGGGCCTCAGTTTTGATTAATTGTTATTGGCCATATATATATTTGGAAGTGGGCATTTGGTATTAGATAACCTATTGGTATTAAATAACCTATTGATGTGTTCTTCCCTGGGGAAGACTCTTTCTCCAACTCAGGATTCTTTTGTTGCCTATGAGCCATTGTATAATTTGAGGCCTCATAGACTTTCCCCTGTCCACTGCAGCATGTCTATAGTTCCCTTTATTTTTGGTTTATGTTTAGACAACCATGTTGTCACAAAAATTATTTATTACTTCTCATAAAGAAAACTCCTCTTATCATCAGCGGAAAATCATTGCAGAAAATCATAACAAATGAAAATGCAGAAATGTGAAGCCCAGTTACAATGGATACATCTTCAATATAAGTCCCAATTCTAAGGTACACAGATCGCTGTGGAAGAGGGTTCAGAAAAAAATAAAAGAGCAAATTCAATCAAATTCAATCAGGTATTTTGTTGTAAGATCATGTATTTTAGGAATGTCAGAAGTTATGTTATTACTATGCTTCTTAATTACTACATTATAACTAGAACTAGAAACAATGTCAATTACCCTAAGATAGTGAATTAATGGATATTAGAAAAGATTCTTGTTTACATTATTGAGTTCTTTATATATTTTGGGTATTAGCCCTCTATCAGATGTGGGGTTAGTGAAGTTTTTTTGTTAGTTAGTTTGTTTGTTTGTTTTTGTTTTTTGTTTTGTTTTGTTTTTGTTTGTTTTGTTTGTTTTGTTTTTGTTTTGTTTTGTTTTGTTTTTTCTCCCAATCTCTAAGTTGCCGATTTGTCCTATTGGCTATGCCCTTTGCCTTACAGGATCTTTCCAGTTTCATGAGGTTCCATTTATCAATTCTTGATCTTAGAGCTTCAGTCATTTGAGTCCTATTTGTGAAATTTCCCACTCTGCCAATGATCTCAAGGCCCTTTCCCACTTTCTCTTCTATTGGAATTAGTGTATTTGGTTTTATGTTGAATGAGGACATTATGAGCTTTGCGGGCAAATGGATAAAACTAGAAAATATTATTCTAAATGAGGTAACTCAGTCATAAAGACATGCATGGTATGTATTCACTAATAACTGTATTAGCCAAAAAAGTACAGAATACCCACGATACAATTCATAGAAATAAAGAATGTTAACAAGCTGAAGAGACTATGTGAGGATGCCTCAATCTAGCTTGAGAGGGAGAAGAAAGCAATCAGGGATTGGAGGTGGGGAGAAGTGGACCTTGGTGGGAAAGGAGATAGGGAGGGGAAGAGGGGAACATGATCAAGTATTGGAGGGGTGAAAATATCTGAAGCTTTGAAGGACAGCAGAAAGAATAAAACAGGCAATTTTGGAAGATAGGAGAAGGGGGGGGCTCTAGACTGTACCTGAGACCTGGGAGGTAAGAGATTTTCAGTACTCAAAGGGAAAGACCCGTAGATGAAATACTGGGAAGAGGGAACATGTAGAGCCCACCTCCAGTAGAATGACTGGACATCAAGTGGAGAGATAGGGTTGCCGTCCAACAGTTAAAAACTCTGGCACACAGGAGCTGGTAAGCCCTGTGGTTGAAATAGAGAAAATCTGGGGGAGGGTTACCCTATAGGAAGATCAGCAGTTTCAACAATTCTGGAACCCGAGATCTCTCAGACACTGAGCCACCAACCAAGCAGCATACACTATCTGACATGAAGTTCCCAACACATATACAGCAGATATCTGATGGGTCTGGACTCAGTCAGAGAAGATGTACATAATTCTCAAGATACTTGCAGCCCAGGGAGTGGAGTGGTCTGGTTGGGTGGTAGTAGAGGGTGGGGACATCCTCTTGGAGATGTGGAGAGGAGGTATGAGATATGGAGCAGCCAGAGGGTGTCTCAGGAGAGGGAAAATATCTGGATTTTAAGAAAAAATAGAGATTAAAGAAAATAGAAGAGAATCTACTACTGTGGGGAATTACAGACTTGTCTCCAGTTGAGTTGAGACCTGAACCTCAAAGGTTGATAATTCACCTACATGACAGGGTAGGCATTCCCTCAGGCTCCTGGAACTCTGGCTCCTGCCTAAGTTACAGCCCCCACAGCCCCCACAAGAGAAGCATAGCTAGAAGTCACATAGGCAATGACCCGAGCTTCTGACCTTCATGCTAAACTCCTCTCCAGATACCTAGCAACACTAAAGTCCATAAAAGGGGCTGTTCAGCCCCACCTCACACTCTTACTTGCCCTTTTACTTCTCACTCTCTTACTTGTCTCCTTATTACCCCTTACTCCTCCCCATCTCTCCTCTCTGTCTTCTCCTCTCCTCTCTCCTTACCTCTCTTCTCTCCCTCTTACTCTCTCTCTAGCCTTTTCTCTCTCTCTTTCTCTCTCTCTTTCTACCTTCTCTCTTTCCCCCTGCCTTTCTATAATAAAGCTCTAAAACCATAAAAGAGTCTCTGCTTATCAAGATCTGCTGCACTCACTCTCATCAGTGTTGGGAACCTCTTGCCTCATCTCTCTCTCTCCCATAACCCTGGTGGCTTTAGCAAAGTGGCTCCAGGAATCCCAGGTAGGACTACCCCTTGCCACCCCCCAAAGGGTGGGTCAGAGGAGATGCTCAACTGGGGATGAGTGGAAGGTAGTTAGCAGTCCTCCCACTCCTTACAGACCAGAGAATAGGTAAATCTCTCGCAGGATGTAGGTTTTCCCCTTCCCCCTCTTCCCCAGGGCCCCCCTTTTTAGTTCCCAACAAATACTACTACTTTTTTAGACTAGCAAAATTCCTTTTATACATTCTAAAAATACTTATATGCAAAGATAAGTGTAGCACCTTTCAAATACATCTTTTCACATTAATTGGACACCCTTATTTAGCAATGCACATATAAATTACCTGTAGTATGCTTAGCCGTGATGAATACATCTACAACACAAGTTCTGTAACTAGGAGTCAAGGAATATCTTTGAAGAGTGTGTGGAAAAATTGAAGCAGTCAGAGGAGAAGGAAGGCAACAGTGAGACTGTGTAACCAAAGAAACACATATAATCTACATCTTTCTGGGATAAGCCTTCTGACTGGTTATTCAACACAAAATTGTCAACCTTGAAATCATAAGCACAAAAGACAGAGTAAATATATTCTGCAGGTTAAATGGTTGAGTGTATATATTTATGTGTGTTTATATGTACATATATTCAAACAAAAGGAAGCCATCAATTTGAGAAGTGGTGTGGTTCATGGGATGGATTGGAAGGAAGAAAAGATAAAATACGATATAGTCATATTTTATATAAAATATTTTAAAATATAGTAACATTGGAAATCTTATGTATTCAGTTGAATTATTCCACAAATTTGTCAAAATTTTGTGGCAGTTATTTTGAAATTTTTGTATTTCTGTAATGGAAATATTTCAGATAAAAAAAAAATTGGGGCCATTGCTTAGAGATTTTAATTTATTTGTGTATTATCTTTCATCTACAGGACAATAATTATTAGGTTAGTTCCTTTTCCATGAGTATCTCCCATAATGATTTTCAGGAATCACGTATTTTGAAGTACATTCAAGTTCCAAGTAATTAGTTTTATTTGAATATTTAATTCTTTCTCTGAATCCATTAACATTTACTGCAGAGGAGTTCTAGTAGGCTTTCCAGTACATTAGAGTTTACAAAGTGTGCTATATGGGGATAGGTGTGAAATGATTATTCCCTTGAAGGCAATAGGGCTATTAGAGACTAAGGGAACTGCAGCACAAGTGTTCTGTTGACATATGGATCTATTTTCCTGAAGTGCTAATTATTTGTGGTTGCCACAGTCTAAGTTATTGAAGTGTTAATTTGTGTGTGCTTTCCCAATTGTACCACCACCACTCCATTATGCTAGTCAAGGTTTTATCTTAATTACTTTAGTGAAGATTCATATTATGTCTAAAGCTATAATCAAATTTTTTTCTTGTGCCTGTGTTCTTTGATTTATTTTGTCAAGGAAGAATGTACTGAAAAAAATAACACAGGATGGAGGGAGAGGAAGGGAAAGAAAAGATTGAGGTGATTCCTTTATGATTTTCCGGAGTGAGTTTTCAGGGTTTGAAGAATATATAACCTTGAATATCATAGAATCTAGAAACTATGAAATATTCTTATATAACACAAAATTTAGAATTTTTTCATGAAAATGTATTCATATTGACTTATTTCCAGTGGATAAAGTAAGATATAATAAGTAATTTTTATGCAAGCTGCAAAGATAAAAAATAGATTTGAGCTTGTGTAGCCACTGCGGTAAAGTCAGCACATATAAAGTGAACCTGACAGTTAATCAAAGACATATTTGTACTTAAGAGCTGGACATATAGTCTCTGCACTATACTTGGGAGTGTTGTATACCTGCTGAGTTCTCATATAAGATTAGAACAGAGAGAGACAGATTTCCAAATGATGGTACACTGAGGTTGAGTTTATTCTTGGCCTAATATAATAGGAGCTTGTAATATTATTAAATTATATTTAAAATAAATATATGAGCCTCTAATGTCTACATAAAATTAAACATGCAAAGTTTATTGTAGTATCAATGTGCTTGTCTTATTGCAATGATGAAACAGTATGACAAAATGTAACAGAGTAGAAAAGATTTATTTTGCTTATATATTATAATCCATCATCATGGAAAGCCAAGGCTGAAACTCAATTCATGAGTTTTAAGAAGAACCTAAGGAGGAATGTGGCTTAATAGCTTGCTTCCCTGCCTCACTAACATGCATTTCTCATTCATCCATAGCCTACCTGGCGAAGGATGTCACTATCTACTGTGTCCTGAGTCCTCTTACATCAATCACTAATGAGAGAAGTTGTTTATATATGCTTACTAGCCTACTACACAATCTGATGGAGTTATTTCATCAACTAAAATTCCCTCTTCCCAGATAGTTCTTCTAGTTTTCTTTCAAGTAGGCAGAAAAAATGACAGTGGTAGAATTAAAGACCAAAAACAATGAAGGAAGCAAATGTTCAGCCTATGCTATAATTAAATTCCAAAGATTTAATATTTTACTAAAGAAATCAAGAGTCAATTTATGTCTCTTAATGAATATTTTTAAATTATATATTTTATAATAAACTTTGAATTTATCTTTTCATGTCTGTGAAGAATTGTGTTGGAAATCTGATGGGGATTGCATTAAATCTGTACATTGCTTTGGGTAGCATGGCCATTTTTACTATGTTAACCCTACAAATTCATGAGCATAAGGGAACTTTCTACCTTCTGAAATCTTTGATTTCTTTCTTTAGAGACTTGAAGTTCTTATAATACATATCTTTCACTTGCTTAGGATTCACACCAAGGTATTTTATATTATTTGTGACTATTGCAAAGGGTATTATTTTCCTAATTTCTTCTTCAACCTATTTATCATTTGTACAAAGAATGGATAATGATTAGTTTGAATTAATTTTACATCCAGTCACTTTGCTGAAGTTGTTTATCATCTGTAGAAATTCTCTGGTAAAATATTTGGAGTAATTTAGTTATACTATTCTATCATTCTCAGATATAGATGCCTTCACTTCTTCTTTTCAAATTTTTATCCCATTGAACTAATTTTGTTGCCTTACTGCTTTAGCTAGGACTTAATTCAAGTACTCTATTGAATAAACACACAGAGAGTGAGGAGTCTGGTCCTGTCTCTACTTTTAATTGGGTTGTTTCAAGTATCTCTACACTTACTTTGATATTGACTGTTGTTTTGATGGATATTGCTTTTATTATCTTTAGGTATGGGTCTTAAATTCTTTATCTCTCCAAGGCATTTAACATAAAGTTAGGATGTATCATGTCAAAGGCTTTTTCAGCATATAATGAGGTGATCATGTGATTTTTCTTTGAGTTTGTTTATATATTGGTTTACATAGATGGATTTCCATATATTGGAACCAGCCCTGCATTCCTGATATAGATCCTACTTGATTGTGGTGAATAATCATACTGATATCTTCTTGGATTTAGTTTGCAAGAATTTTATTGAGTATTTTTATGTTGATATTCATAAGGTAAATTGGTCTGAACTTCTCTTTCTTTTGTTGGATTTTGTGTGGTTTAGATACCAGTGTAACTGCAGATTCATAGAACGATTTAAGTAATCTTACTCTATGTTGTGGAATAGTTAGTTTGACAAGTATTTGTATTAGTCAGGGTTCACTAGAGTCACAGAATTTATGGATAGTCTCTATATAGTAAAGGAATTTATTGATGACTTACAGTCTGCAGTCCAATTCCCAACAATGGTTCAGTAGTAGCTGTGAATGGAAGTTCAAGGATCTAGCAGTTCCTCAGTCCCACATGGCAAGCTGGTGAAGGAGTGAGAGGTAGTCTCCCTTCTTCCAATGTCCTTATATGATCTCCAGCAGAACGTGTAGCCCAGATTAAAGGTGTGTGCCAGATTAAAGGTGTGTGCCATAACACCTTTAATCCCAGATGACCTTGAACTCGGAGATCTCCCTGTCTTAATCTTCTGGAATCCATAGCCACTATGCTTCAAGCTCTCCATACATACGAAGATCCAGATCAGAAACTTCTATCTCCCAGTCTCCAGGTTAGGGTCACTGGTGAGCCTTCCAATTCTGGATTGTAGTTCATTCAAAATATAGTCAAGGGCTGGTGAGATGGCTCAGCAGGTAAGAGCACCCGACTGATCTTCCGAAGGTGTTGAGTTCAAATCCCAGCATCCACATGGTGGCTCACAACCATCCGTAACGAGATCTGGCACCCTCTTCTGGAGTGTCTGAAGACAGCTACAGTGTACTTACATATAATAAAATAAATCTTTAAAAAAAAAAAAATATATATATATAGTCAAGTTGACAACCAAGAATAGCCACTACAGTATTCATATTAGGTATTCATTGATTTTCATTGATTGATAAAATTCTGCAATCAAATCATCTGGTGCCCCAGCTTCGCTTTTTTTTTTTCTTGGTTGGGAGATATATAATGAGTGTTTCTATTTCATTTGGGGTTATGGGAATATATAGATATTTATCTGGTCCTTATTTAACTTCAGTACCTGGTATTTGTTAAGAAAATCATTCATTTCTTTTAGATTTTCTAGTGTTGTTCAGTACAGTCTTTTGAAGTGAGGTCTGTTGATTTTTTGAATTTCCTCTCTTTCAGTTGTTATGTCTCCCTTCTCATTTCTGATTTTGTTAATGTGTACATTGTCTTTGTGTCTTTAGTTACTTTGGCTAAGGGTTTATCTATTTTGTTGATTTGCAAAAAACCAGCTCTTCATTTTGTTAGTTCTTTGTAATGTTCTCTTTGTTTCTAACTGGTTGGTTTCTGATCTGAGTTTGATTATTTCTTCTTGGATGTATTAGCTACTTTTTGTTCTAGAGCTATCTGGTGTGCTGTTAAGTTGCTCATGTAGAATCTCTCCAATTTTTTAGTAGGGCACTCAGAGCTATGAGTTTTTGTCTTAGCACTGTTTTCATTGTGTCCCATAAGTTTGGATATGTTGTGCCTTCATTTTAATTGAACTCCAGAAATTCTTTAATATCTTTATTTGTTCCCTGACCAAGTTGTCATTGAGTAGAGAGTTGTTCAGTTCCATGTATATGAGGGATTTCTTCTTCTTCTTTTTTTTTTTTTTTTTTTTTTTTAGTTGTTATTGAAGTCTAGCCTTACTCTGTGTTGATCTGATAGGATGTATGGGACTATTTCAATCTTCTTATACCTATCTTTGGAGGCTTGTATTCTAATTATATGGTTAGTTTTGGAGAATGTATCAAGAGGATCTGAGAAGAAAGGATATCCTTTTGTGAAATGTTCTGTATATATCTGTTAAAATCATTTGGTTCATAACTTATATTAATTTCACTATATCTTTGTTATTTTATCTTTTAATGAAATGTCCATTGGTGAGAGTGGGATATTGAAGTCTCTCAGTATTAGAGCATGAGTTTCAATTTTTGTATGAGCTTTAGTAGTGTTTCTTGTATGAATATGGGCGCCCTTGATTTGGGCCATAGATGTTCAGAATTGAAAGTTAACCTTCATTGATTTTTCCTTTGAGAATATGAAGTGTTCTTCCCCATCATGTTTTATAACTTTTGGATTAATGTCTACTTTCTTAGATGTGAGAATGGCAACTACTGCTTGTATCTTGGGACCATTTGTTTGGAAATGTTTTCCCCAGGGTTTTACTCTAAGATAGTGGGGTTTTTTTTCAGTTTTTATTAGATATTTTCTGCATTTACATTTCAAATGCTATCCCAAAAGGTCCCTATACCACCCCCGCGCCTGGCGCCCCTACCCACCCACTCCCACATTTTGGCCCTGGCATTTCCCTCTACTGGGGCATATAAGGTTTGCATGACCAAGGGGCCTCTCTTCCCAATGATGGCCAACTAGGCCATCTTCTGCAGCATATGCAGCTAGAGACAGGAGCTCTGGGGGTGCTGGTTAGTTCATAATGTTCTTCCACCTATAGGGTTGGAGACACCTTTAGCTCCGTGGGTACTTTCTCTAGCTCCTCTATTGGGAACCCTGTGTTCCATATAATAGCTAACTGTGAGCATACACTTCTGTGTTTGCCAGGCACTGACATAGCCTCACATGAGACAGCTATATCAGGGCCCTTTCAGTAATATCTTGCTGGCGTATGCAATAGTGTCTGCTTTTGGTGGCTGATAAGAACTCAAGAAGGTAGACACCAGAAAATTGAATAACCCCATTAAAAAATGGGGCACAGAGCTAAACAAAGTATTCTCAACCGAGGAATACATAATGGCTGAAAACCCCCTGAAAAAAAAAAAGTTCAACATCCTTAATCATCAGGGAAATGCAAATCAAAACAACCCTGAGATTCCACCTCACACCAGTAAAAATGGCTAAGAACAAAAATTCAGGTGCCAGCAGATGCTGGCATGGATGTGGAGAAAAAGGAATGCTCCTCCATTGTTTGTGGGATTGCAAGCTTGTACAACCACTCTGGAAATCAGTCTGGCAGTTCCTCAGAAAAATTGGACATAGTACCACTGGAGGATTTGGCAATACCTCTTCTGTGCATATATCCAGAAGATATTCCAAATGGTAATAAGGACACATGCTCCACTATGTTCATAGCAGGCTTATTTATAATACCCAGAAGCTGGAAAGTACCCAGATGTCCCTCAACAGAGGAATATATACAGAAAATGTGGTACATTTACACAATGGAGTACTACACAGTTATTAAAAACAATGGATTCATGAAATTCCTAGGCAAATGGATGGATCTGGACCGTATCATTGTGAGTGAGGTAACCTAATCACAAAAGAACCCACATAACATGTACTCATTGATAAGTGGATATTAGCCCAGAAACTTAGATTACCCAAGATACACTTTGCAAAACACATGAAACTCAAGAAGAATGAAGAGCAAAGTGTGGACACTTCACCCCTTCTTAGAATTAGGAACAAAGCACACATTGAAGAAGTTACAGAGATCAAGTGTGGAGCAGAGACAGAAGGATGGACCAACCAGTGACTGCTGCAGCTGGGGATCCATCCCATAATCAGTGTCTTTTTTTTTTTTTTTTTTTTAATCATTGAGATGTTCTTGTTTACAGCAAAAGGCTGGAACCTGCTTCCATATCTGGTCTGTTTGCTTATGTCTTTTTATTACGGAATTGGATCCATTGATATTAAGAGATATTAAAGACAGATGAGAGTTGTGTTCTTGTTATATTTGTTGTTGGAGGTGATATTATTGTTTCTGTGTGTGGGTGTGTTTCTCTGATTCTCTCCTTTTGGGTTTGGTTTGAGATGATTAATTTCTTTCTTGTTTGATGTAGATAAATACCCTCCTTTTGTTGGAGTTTTACTTCTAGATTCTTCTGAAGGAAGTATTATTTTTTTTCATGAAATATTTTGATTTCTCCATTTATCATGATTGAGAGTTTTGCTTGTTTTAGTAGCCTGGGCTGGGAATTATGTTCTCTTAGGGTATGCATGACATCTGTCCAGGAATGTCTAGCTTTTAAAGTCTTTTAAGAACTCTGGCATGATTCTGATAGGTCTGCCTTTATATGTTACTTGGCCTTTTCCCCTTACAGCTTTTAATATTCTTTCTTTGCTCTATGCATTTAATGTTTTGATTACTATGTAAAAGGAGGATTTTCTTTTCTGGTAAAATCTGTTTTTTGACCAGGGAATTTCACTGTATTCTATTCCTATTATTCTTAGCATTGGCCATTTCATTGCATCCTGGATTTTTGTGGATGTTTTGAGATAGGAGTTTTTATGTTTTCTATTTTCTTTGACTGTTGTATCAATATACCCTGTAGTATCTTCTATGCCTGAGTTTCTCTCTTCTATATCTTGTATTCTGTTAGTGATGCTTACATCTGTAGCTCCTGATCTCTAACTAGATTTTTATTTCCAGAGTTGCCTCCACTTCTGTTTCCTTTATTGTTTCTAGTTCCACTTTTTGGTTTTCAACCACTTTGATCAACTCTGTTACCTTTTTAAGTTGTGTTTTCTTGTATTTCTTTAAGGGATTTATTTGTTTATTCTTAAATTTTTCTTCCACTTTAACTGTCTTTTCCTTTAGTTCTTTAAGTGAGTTATTTATATCCTTATCCTCTATTATCTTCATGAGATGGAATTTTAGGTCAGCAGCATGTTTTTCAGGTGTGTTGGGGTATCCAGGACTTGCTGTAGTTGGATAACTGGGTTTTGATGGTGGCAAAGTATATTGTCTTCTGTTACTTATGTTTTTGTACTTGCTTCTTGCCATCTGGTAATCTCTGGTGTTAATTGGCCTGAGATTTTCTATCTGAATTCTGTCTCCTGTCACTGGTTTCAACAGATCTCCTAAGGGACCTGCAGATAGTGCACTGTTGAGAGGGGATGACATGCCCATATTCCCCAGAGGAGTTGAAGACTAGAAGGAATAAAGAGTTTGTGAAAAAATAAAATAAAATAAAATAAAAAAGCAAGAGAGCAAAACTGGAAACTATACTTAACAATAAAAGAACTCTCGAAGGAATCACATTCTCTGAACTCAAGGTGTACTACAGAGCAATAGTGATATAAAACAAAACAAAACAAACAAAAAAGCAGGATATTGGTACAGAGACAGACAGGTTGATGAGTGGAATAGAACTAGTGACATAAAAATAATCCCACACACTTATGGACACTTGATCTTTGACAAAGAAACCAAAAGCATGCAATGGAAAAAAGAAAACATTTTCAAGTTGGGCTATGAATGTAGAATAATGAAAATAGATCTATATTTATTGCCATTCACAAATCTCAAGTTCAAATGGATCAAGGACTTCAACATAAAACCAGGTATAGTGTATTAAATAGAAGAGTAAATGGGAAAGAGCCTTGAACTAACTGGCACATTGGGAAATTTTGTCAACAGACATCATGAAACTGAAAAACTTCTGTAACAAAAAGGACACAGTAGATTTGCCAAAATGGCAACCTAGAGATAGGGAAAAATTCCTCACTAATTCCACAGTCAAGAGAGGGCTAATATCCAAATATAAAGAACTCAAGAACCTAACCTCCGAAAAACGAGATAACCCAACTAAAAAATGGGGTACCAAGCTAAACAGAGAATTCACAACAGAGGAATTGTGAATGGCCGAGAAGCACTTAAAAAAAAGTTCAAATTCCTTAGTCATCAAACAACCTTGATACTCTACCTTACACCAACTAGAATGGCTAAGATTATGAGCTCAGGCAAGAGCACATATAGCGAGGATATAGAGAAAGAATAGCACTCCTCCATTGAGGGTGGGATTGCAAAATGGTACAATCATTTTGGAAATCAGTCTGGTGGTTCCTCAAAAAATTGAAAATAGCTCTATCTGAAGACCTAGCTATATCATCTTAGGCATATGACTCCCAAAATGACCCACCATACCACAAGGACATGTGCTCCATTAAGTTCATAGCAGCCTTATTTGTAAGAGCCAGAAGCTGGATATAACCCAGAAATCTACCAATAAAAAGTGGGGAAGAAGCCCAGAAGGCTAGCAGAATGAATGCAAATATGTAGCATAGGGAGATGGTAGTTGGGCTTCCTATAGTCATCAGCAGCCACAGAGAACTGGGTTCACAAAAGGAAAGCTGGGGATATATGGGAAGGACACCAAAAGAGGAATGGAGCCAAGACAAATTTCTGATCAAGCCCAAAGCTTAATTCTTAAGTCTGAATTTAAAGAGGGGGTGTTAAACCATCCCCCAGTTTGCCAGGTTCTCTTCAGGAAAATAAGCTCAAGCTGCTAAGCAGGTAGTGGCTTCTTGTAGGAAGCTGTAGAAATGGCAGGCAATAGACTTTACCTAGGACAGAAGACTCCACCCTAGGTGGGCTAGGCAACTGTGGCAAAACAAGGTCTGATTTAGCCCACTCTAAGCTGGGGAAAGGGCACAGTTCCATCCTTTTTATTTTAAAAAATATCTGGACTGTGGCACAAGATTTACTTATGCTCCACGATCCCACCTGTGAATTATGGTGGTTGGCGGCCATGTCTGGCTTAGGTCTGTGTCTATAATCTCTCTTACCCTTCCTAGAGGACATACACAGCTTGCTTGTGCTCATTTTCACAAACATGGACTCTTGGCACATGCCTCTATCTTTGGTTGTTAAGAGTCAGAGAATATCAGTGGCCTGTCTTTGACTGTTGGTCCTCATAGCACACCTTTATGCCATTCATAACAAAGACACAATAAGCACTTAATGCATTTCTTCATAGCCATGAATCACTGCCATGATGAATGACTGAACATCCCAAAGATGATCCTATGTGAAAGTGACCAATTAGCTTAAAATACAAAGTCAAAAGTTAAGAGCAAACAAGATTAAGGTTATCTGTGGGGAATGTCCCAAGCACTCAATTCAGTTGCAAAATAGCAATGATCAGACCCAAGGCCTTGGCCTCCCAGTGTGAGGGAGGTTGCTTTGAGTATCAACAGAAAAAAAACTGTTACTTCTCAGGTAATAGTGGAGGATATGCTCCAAATTAACTCAGCAGGCTGATAAGGATTTTTAGCCATCTTTATAATTGGAATCATGCTTACTAGAAAACTCATAATCTGTGTCCATTTGAGGAATCAATCTTTCAAGCAGCCATCAGTCTCTGTCTTCTTTTTGTTTAAAAAAAACATAAACAAAACTACTCCCACATATTAAAATGAGTTATGGATCATTCTATGTATTAGTTAGGGGGTCTTGCTATTTAACAATGGCATATGAGCTGGAAATAACTGAATGTCAATAGCAATCCACTACAGACTGACCTTTATCATCTGTTTTCAAATAATCTAAAACAAATAAGACAAAAGCAAGATATGTTTTTGGTGACCTTGGTGGATATAATCCCCCCCTTTGGATTTTAAAAGCCATTTTTTTTCAGAGTGAGATGCACATGTTCAACCTTTCCTTATCCCATTGGGTTATAAGGAGTTCCAGTTTTATGTTCAATGTCGAATTCCTTACAAAATTATATAAATGTCTTGCCAGTATTGGCTGGCCTATTGTCTGTCTTAATTACTTTAGGTAATCCCATAGGATTAAATACTTGTAAACAATGATCAATTACATTTATAGAGACTTCTTCCATATGTGGAAAAGCAAAAAGGAATCCTGAATAAGTGTCCATACAAACATGTATACATTTCAATTTTCCAATTTGTGCATAATGAGTTACATGCATTTACTAAATATGATTGGGCATAAGGCCTCATGGATAAACCACTAAATGCAGAACTATAGATAATACAAGGCAGTTATGGTATTGTTTTACAATCATTCTTGCCTGTTCATTGGTAATCTTATGTTGGAGCCTTAAGGTATGGCTACAAAGATGAAATTTATTATGATCACATTTAGCCAATGCAACAAGATATGAATCTAAGATTTCTCTTAGTATCGCTCTGTCAATGCAATCATTGCCTGCAGCTAAAGGTCCAGGAAGGTCAGAACGGGCTCATATATGACCAATATAAAGGGGATGTATTTGAGCAATAATTATGTTTTGCAATTTGAAAATAGAGCTCCGGCTGGTTTATTAATATTAAATGCCCACAAGAACAGACTGGGCCACATATAGACTACCAGTAAAAACAAACAAACAAACAAACAAACAACCATTAAAAGTGTCATCTACAGGTTGAAAAACATTCAGTACTGCTGTCAGTTCTGCTAAGAGAGCTGAGAGCCAATGAGTCTCTATGTCTACCTGTTGATTATTCATAAGATATCCAGCTTGTTCTTTAGAGGAGACATCAGTAAAAAACAAAAGAGCATTATACAAAGACTATAAAGATGTCATAGTAGGAAATATCACCTTATGCACATTTAAAAAATTTACCAACCTATCTTGAACATAATGATTATCTATAGTTACTTTAAATCCAATCTGAGCATGCAAACAATCTATACTACACTGTTTCAGCCATGTAACTTGATCTACATTAAAAGGCTGAATAATGATGTCTGGTTCTTTGCCAAAATAAGCCAACTCCTGCTTCCTTCCAAGTATAATCAT